>JAQBSW010003113.1:0-89189 GCA_029291075.1 Eudiplozoon nipponicum
CGCAGTCTACCTAATTCAATCTCTCTATGTTTTTTATCTGTTAATCTTAAGCTTCTTATTATCATCGATTTTAAGATACCGATTTTCATTCTATATGGATGATTTGAATCGAAATTAAGAAGGATACCTGAGTAAGTATCCTTCCTATAAACATCCCGTTCTAGTTTTGTACCATTTCTAATTAACTTGACATCCAGAAATGGTAATTCGCCATATGATTCATTTTCAATTGTAAATTTAAGCTCGCTCACCTGATTTGCTATGTTTAAGAAATTTATCAGTTGATCCTCCCCGTGATTCCAAATAACTAATATATCATCCAAATATCGTACATACAATTTAGGATTTAGGGGCGTTATATCTAAGAGAGTCTTCTCCATGTAATGCATGAAGATATTAGCTATTGGAACCGATAGTGGTTGCCCCATTGGAACACCTCTAAGCTGCTTATAAAATGCATTCCTAAATTTAAAATAAGTGGAGCACATACATACGTATATCATCTGCATGACGTGTCTTATCGTCATTTTGCTTCCTTCCAATATTACTGGATGATCAACCAGGAAACGCTGAAAATAGTCTAGTGCTTTAGGTACTGGTATATTGGTGTACATTGACACCACATCTAAACTTGCCAATATATCGTTTTCATTAAGCTCACATTTATCTACAATTTCAACCAAATGGTATGAATTCATCAAAGTATTGTCTAAGAAGTACGAATATTTCTTTATTCTATGACATAGAAACTTAGACATTTTATATGTTGGACATTAACAATAATTCTCAAAGGGTTGCCTGGTTTATGTATCTTTACTAAACGCTCTTTAGCAAACGCTCTCTCTTTCACACACACACACACACAAACACACAGAGGTGGCATACGCTTATCTAGTGATTAGTCAGATGTTAAATCGCTGTAATTTCACTGGGATGAGTGTACACGTGCAATAGTTGATTACTCCTCAATCAAAACAAACGAGAACACATACACACAGGCATGACGTACGCTTATCTAGTGAGTTGTCAGTAATTGTGACTAAATCACTGTAATCTCATTTCGAAGGTGTACACATGCAGACATATACACAAACCAATTTGACATACACTTTCCTAGCATTTTATGCTTAAGAGATCTAACAACAAGTATAAATGGGGCAGTTTAAACTAATATTTCCACTTGACATATTGATTGTCAACTTATTATGTTGCGCTTTCCATTGAAAAAGATAACCGTATCTGGTAATCGAAAATTTTGGAGAAAAAATCAGGAAGACAGCGGATGCAAACAAATCGGATCGCAAACCGATTTCTATGGACTAACTTTCCTAAATCTCGCGGTGATGTGCTCTGTGTCTTCACATTTGTAGCATTATTCATACCGTCGAAAAAGAGTTATAAATTACTATAATCAAAGTTGCGATCTTGATATAAGCACTTGACTCATTGATTACATACATTTGTTAGTATAAACTAAGAATTGTATAGTGTAGAAAAGGCAATTTAACCAGTAGACCGGTTTCGTCCTTATTGGGAACTCATCATGTACTGGCCAGAATTTGCCGAGGACAGGGCTCGAACCTGGGCACGTCTGCTTCGGAAGTTGATTCTCTAACCACTGCGCCACCTTTCCGCACACTACACACAGTTTTAAGTTATATACTACTTATCGTAACTCGGTTAGACTTTTTTTCTCTTAGGTGGAGTCCATATGGCATTCAATTAAATCCAATGTTCCAACTAACCATCCCCAATCTTTTATTATTGAACAGACTCCATACTACATGGGGAAGTGGTAATGAAATAATTATTTATATAATTTAACGAACATTAGTCTCGCGGCAGGGTGGCTCAGTGGTTAGAGCACCAAATTCCGGAGCAGACGTGCCCAGGTTCGAACCCTGTCCGCGGCAAATTTTTCCAGGACGTGATGAGTTCCGAATAAGGACGAAACTGGTCTTCTGGATGAATTGCCTTTTCTACACTTTACAATTCTTAGTTTATACTGACATATGTAAGTAATTAATGGGTCATGTGCTTATATCAAGATCGAAACCTTGATTATAATAATTGTTATCACCGCCCGCGCAACCAATGTTCGTTTAATTATATGGATGTGTTATAAATTAGTTTATTAAAACAATAAGTTTGATAGCTGACCTAAAACAGAGAACCGCGATCAATAGACGTGAAATCCAAATAGAGATCCTTCCCATTAAATGAAAAGTCGTAAAATCAAAGTTGAGTAAGTTCAATAATGTTATGGATCTAATGAAAAATCAGTATAATCTGAAGAAAAATATAATTTATCTTATCGCAATGAACCCATCGGGCGAGATCGAATCGGAAACTCTCATCGAAAAATTCTAAACTCAAATTTCCAAAACTGATTCTTTAAATAAAGTTTGCGAGCTAGAAATAAACAAATCCAATAACATTTAACCAATCGTCATGCAACATAGCAAAACTACAGCCAGTCACACGTACTGATGCATTTTGACCTTCCATAATCAGCAGATTGCGATGGCAAACTGAATAGCGAGGATCAAACCAAAAAGCAAGTATATGTCAAGCAAAGTTAGATAGGCGGCTCTAACCTCTAGTAGCCTCGCACACATTGTACTTGACTGGAAATGTTGGGATGCACAATTTCAGTGCAATCACGAACATTAACTGTTTGCAGCTTTCGCCACAAATAAATATATAGGAAATAAAATTTTAAAAAAGATATTGGGTTGTGGTAACAATTTATTAAATGAAGTATGCGAGTCTCAAGTAAATACAAATCCCATTGTATTTAACCAATCGTACAAAAACTTGGCAAAACTACAGCCGGTTACACGTACTGACGCGCTTCGAACTTCAGTGCTCATCATCAGAGTAGGACGGCAAATTGAGTAGCGAGGATCAAACCCTAATGCATATATACGTAAAGCAAAATTAAATACGCATACAGTGTACTTGACTGGAAATATCGGATGCACAATTTCTATACAGTAACTAGCTTAAGCATTTTGCAGCTTTCGCGAGATAAATATGGGGCATAGAAAAAAACAATGAAAGATTACGCGAGTGAAGGTAACAATTTTTATAATTAAATGTGCGAGACGGAAATAAACACCAATCCCATTGTATTTAAAATTACCACCAGGCGTACGCACTCAATAGAGCGCATGGAGTGTCGAAACGCGTCAGTAAATTCAATTGATAGTAGCTTTGGTATGTTTTGCGACGGGGTTAATGCATTGTGATCGGTGTTTATACCAATCTCTTCATCTTGGTTTTAAGAATTGTTATGAGCACAAGCGCTGAAAATTAGTGTGTATTTTTATTTAATTGTAGTCAACCAATATATAAATGGTTAGAGAGCATAATCTATATAATACGCCAAGGCTTAGTTGGGATGTAACATTTAACGTGTGAATTTTTTCCATTAAATACGTTTGGGAAGTTGTTATAAGGTAGTAATGTAGACAGAAGTTACTAAGTTCTCTAAAGAAAATCTGCAACAAAAACCGTCAGCCATGAATTTAGCTAGATGTTCATTTCCACAACTAGGATAAATGAAGTCTACGGTTATTCATGCTGATAAAAAAATGTAGACTGTCAGTAAATATTTAATTAATTGTGATAAAGTGCACAAAATTTTATACGGCAACAGACAACACATGTAGAAAGAGCTGTACTCTGGTCTGAGCACTTAAGCATTCTTGCTGTCATCACACATTAGAAGCTGAAGGTGTAACCAAAGATTCATAAAGTGCTTATTATGTGTGACCAAATTAATGCCAGTCTTTGGATCTGCCATTTTGTTTCCCTACTATTTCTAATTTAAACTCCCTGCGTTTTTGGAGGAGTTACATTTTATTTGAACAACCATTAGTGGAAATGTAAAATGTGATATTTGGCACTCTCATTTAACAAAATTGTATTCAGCCCATTATGCACGATAACTAATCACTTATTTAAATCAAGTTTGCGAGCTTGAAGTAAACACCAATCCCATTGTATTTAACCAGTCGTCGAATAACATAACAAAACTACCGCCAGCCGCAACGCACTGACGCGTTTCGACCTTCCATGATCATCATCAGAGTACGACGGCAAACTGACTATCGAGGATCAAACCGCATTGAATATATATGGAAATCAAATTTAGATATGCGGCTCTCACCTCTAGCAGTCTTGCATACATTGAACTTGACTGGAAATGTCGGCTACACAATTTCTATGCAGTCACGAACATTAACTGTTTGCAGCTTTCGCCACATATACATATATAGCCAATACAATTTAACAATAATTGATTGCGCGGGTGGTGGTAACAATTCTTTAAATCAAGTTTGCGAGCTTGAAGTAAACACCAATCCCATTGTATTTAACCAGTCGTCGAACAACATAACAAAACTACCGCCAGCCGCAACGCACTGACGCGTTTCGACCTTCCATGATCATCATCAGAGTACGACGGCAAACTGACTATCGAGGATCAAACCGCATTGAATATATATGGAAATCAAATTTAGATATGCGGCTCTCACCTCTAGCAGTCTCGCATACATTGAACTTGACTGGAAATGTCGGCTGCACAATTTCTATGCAATCACGAACATTAACGTGTTTGCAGCTTTCGCCACATATACATATATAGACAATACAATTTAACAATAATTGATTGCGCGGGTGGTGGTAACAATTCTTTAAATCAAGTTTGCGAGCTTGAAGTAAACACCAATCCCATTGTATTTAACCAGTCGTCGAACAACATGACAAAACTACCGCCAGCCGCAACGCACTGACGCGTTTCGACCTTCCATGATCATCATCAGAGTACGACGGCAAACTGACTATCGAGGATCAAACCGCATTAAATATATATGGAAATCAAATTTAGATATGCGGCTCTCACCTCTAGCAGTCTCGCATACATTGAACTGGACTGGAAATGTCGGCTGCACAATTTCTATGCAGTCACGAACATTAACTGTTTGCAGCTTTCGCCACATATACATATATAACAATACATTTAATCAATAATTGATTGCGCGGGTGGTGGTAACAATTCTTTAAATCAAGTTTGCGAGCTTGAAGTAAACACCAATCCCATTGTATTTAACCAGTCGTCGAACAACATAACAAAACTACCGCCAGCCGCAACGCACTGACGCGTTTCGACCTTCCATGATCATCATCAGAGTACGACGGCAAACTGACTATCGAGGATCAAACCGCATTAATATATATGGAAATCATATTTGGATATGCGGCTCTCACCTCTAGCAGTCTCGCATACATTGAACTGGACTGGAAATGTCGGCTGCACAATTTCTATGCAATCACGAACATTAACGTTTTGCAGCTTTCGCCAAATATACATATATAACCAATACAATTTAACAATAATTGATTGCGCAGGTGGTGATAGCAGTTCTTTAAATCAAGTTTGCGAGCTTGAAGTAAACACCAATCTCATTGTATTTAACCAGTCCTCGAACAACATAACAGAAGTTCAATGTATGCGAGACTGCTAGAAGTGAGAGCCGCATATCTAAATTTGATTTCTATATATATATTCAATGCGGTTTGATCCTCGATAGTCAGTTTGCCGTCGTACTCTGATGATGACCAAGGAAGGTCGAAACGTGTCAATGCGTTGCGGCTGGTAGTTTTGTTATGTTGTTCGACGAATGGTTAAATACAATGGGATTGGAGTTTACTTCAAGCTCGCAAACTTGATTTAAATAATTGTTACCACCAACCGCGCAATCAATTATTGTTAAACCAATCACTTGTTCCTTAAAAGTTTGGTTGAAATAACAGAATTTATTATCCTATTCGCATGTGAGTTGTGATTAGTTGTTTTTAACCGTCAAAATTGTTTTTCAAAATCGAATAAATAAAGGAAATATTGCGTTATTAAGCTTTGAAGCACCTTATTACTTTGTGTGACAGAAGTTAATAATTAAAAATCTAAACCATCAAGTAGTTAATTTTTGAAGTAGGTTTTAAAAAATAATGTTATTAAAGAAGAACTTTATATTACCATAAGCTTAGATTCCCGTTCATAATTTCTCATGAATTTATTGACATTAGTACTAACTGTTCTCTAGCCACTTTATTTACCGTGATGTTAAGATTGAATAATAATAATAAGGTTAAATATTAAGTATAAATAATTCTGATAATATGTTTTTATTAAATATTGAGTCGTGATCATTTCTCCTGAACAAACCTTGATATGAACAGAATACAATACAAAATCTACACACATTGTTTAAATTTATTTGCGATGTAATTTTCAAAGAATTCTGTTAAACCCAAAATTCCCATTCCATCACATTTTAGCTGAATCATATCAACATCTTCCATTTATACCGTAATTTAGGTTTTACCTTTCTGTAAATT
The DNA here is from genome assembly GCA_029291075.1 of Eudiplozoon nipponicum. Lineage (NCBI taxonomy): Eukaryota > Metazoa > Platyhelminthes > Monogenea > Mazocraeidea > Diplozoidae > Eudiplozoon > Eudiplozoon nipponicum. The sequence goes on from JAQBSW010003113.1 coordinate 6,406, forward strand.
GGTTTTATTTAAGCGAAAACATCTGCATACCAGTTGGTCATAATAGAAGGCTATTCACATTTACGTTAAAACTTTAATAAGTGTTAAGTATCAATATCAGAAAACCGTAGCGTAAGCATAAACCGTTATAAACTTTTTAAAGGAAATAACTCTTTTTGACTAACCGTAGTAATACAGTAAAACAGAGTTGACTTCCTGACTAAATCGGTTTATAGAAATGCAGATTATTTAAATGAAATTTGCTATCTTGATTTAAGCCTAAGTCTCATTACATGCATTCATCTGAGAGTATAAGCTAAGCATTGTATAATATAGAAAATTTCATTAATCCAGTAGACCGGTGTTGTACAACATGCGGAACTCTTTACGTACCGTCCAGAATTTGCTGTAGACGGGGCTCGATATTGGGCAAGCCTTCTTCGGAATATGTTGCTCTAACCATTGAGCCACCCGACCGCATATGCTGACGGGTTAATACAAATTTTGCCACAAGTTTCCTTTTTTCGGATTATTGCGTTGATGTACTGATGCTGGAACGAGAAATGACGCTCGTAAACGTAAAAATCCGGCAAAACTTGGTAAAAAAACATTTTCGGCGGACGGTACGAGTTTGTGGAAATCTTAAAACTGACGGGACCAGTGAGAATGCACAAATCAAGGAAACAGCCATGCTGTGCACCTGGAGGTATAAACGAATCAAGACTTTACTGACCTACAGGTGTTATAAATTGTCCTGAAAGGTTGGTAAGTGCTCAGACTAGCGTGAATTCAGTCTTTAACTGCATCTGTCTACATATGGTTGTTCACAGTACCAATTATAAATATGGATAACTTTGGATGCATATTGCAGTATAATTTTGGCTTACGCCTTTAATAGAAGAAGTTTGGTGGTGGATGCTATCAATATTAAGTCAGCTGCAAAATATGTAAACGAAAAAGCGGAACGCAGTGAATCTCTTGCACGCTTGATTGCCTCTTCACCTTTGCATTTTAAGTGAATATAGATAAGTTTCTTATCAGCAGTGCAGATATTCATAATGGGATTTATTATATCATCACGTTTATACTTATCTATAATAGGTGGTAGATAATTTCTTATAATTAGAGTATTACACACACACACATCTTTCAAATCAGTCTGCAATAAGTGTGGCGAACCACCACGCCGTGTTCTATTATACGATGATTTAACCAAGTCTCTTTTTCATTTCCATAGGGAGTATTTGCTCAAATTTAAATATTGATTTTTTTCGTATTCGTCCTTGTTTAGTGAATGTATTTAATACAAATTTGTCTTTATCGCTCTTCAAAATTAACTCTATAAAGTACCAGATATTGCAATCGTGTTGAATTCTGTGCCGTAATAAATTTACGCTCCAATACATAATTTATAAAAGTTACAAAATATAGTCCATCGTTTATCATTTCTCGACTAGTATTATGCCTAGCCCCAAACCGAAACTCAAAATTGCACTTAAAACTTTCCAAATAAATGACATATTTTAATAGTAACAATTTGAATTCAGCTCACCCATCAATGTCATCAACAGGTTCAACATCTGGTATATTTCCAGCACCACAGTAGTTTCCATATCCGATAAACAAGCCAGGGTTTGCGTTCAGTATTTGACAGAACATTTTGTTCATATCAACTAAATTGCACGTTGTAAATGTTATGCAGTTAAACATGAGTAGAAGCCATAAGCTGGCAGATAGACATAATCCAGACGCCATCTGTTTTCTGTGCATTTGAAAAGACTATTATGGAAAGAGCAATTTAATTAGCAAAATTAATTAATCAGAAAATTAATAGTATTTAAGAAATATTATTGCAGCGATATTGACGTGTTTTTGCGAAAAAATTGAAGAATATTTAAATGCATACGCAGTGTTTCGAACCAAAGATTGCATTAATTCGAAATTTAAATTAAATTATTTTGCAACAAATCGAGAATTATTGTTTTCTTAAATATTTGTTTCTTTGAATCTAGAAATAGTTAATATCAGTGCTATTTAAAAATAATAATAAAATAATACATTTATTTGGCATCAAAGGCCAACTGGCCCGACCATTGAAATAACAAATCAAGGGTAGGCTATGTGGAGGTGAATGGAATTGTGACTAGCAAAGTATTTAATAGCAGGGGGAGGAGTTGATGAAGGGAAAAGTTATCATTAACATCAAGATAGTTCAATCTGGTGAAAAATAAATAAAAACGAAGTTCCATTTGACTAGACAAGATCAATTGGAGTTCAGTCCATGAAGTGTCCGAGCATCAAAGCGGGGTAGGTTGGGTCCGGACAGATGAGTTTAAGTGTGAGATCGAAAATGATGGCGGACCGGAAGCAGACGTCGACCGACGGAGTCCTTTGTCGTGGAGATTGAATTGATGGAGCGTAGCATAGACCTGGATGGAGTCTACTAGATTGAAGCAAGTGAGTCTTGCAGGGGTCGCTGGCGTCCTTTGAACGAGGTTATGATTGAAGGAAGACGAAGGGGATTCGATGTCCGAAGCAAACCGTTGGTGGATCGGTAGGGCTACGTTAATAACCTTATTCTTTATAGTAATTTATATAGTTTGAATAGCTTGCGCAGCGATGCTGTTTATTGCTTTTTTCGCCTTTTTCTTGTGCGGGACATTTGATAGCATTCCTAGGTTATTAAATTCTTGAATCTTTTACATTTCCAGGTAACAGTTTATGTTTGGCATTGATTGAGGGGTTCTCACGAGTCCCTTCAATCTGAAGCCGTCCATCAGCTTCTTGTCTGAAAAAGACTGGAACAAGATTTTCCGTTTTTTCCCGAATTTTCTGGACACCATTTCTTGTCCCATCTGCATGGTGGATATCATACTCCGATTGAGAAATATATCATGTGTGGAAATACACATTTATTATAATGCAGGTATGGGAAACAAAGTTAGAAATCAGCATTTATGTTTTGCCAGAACTCAAATCGACTGTAAAATCTAATACTCTATATAGTCACATTTTTTAAAGACAAAAGAATAAATTGACCATGTAATATTTTAGATTTTATAGTTGTGTTTTGTTTTTGATATGTAACTGTATTGCACATGAAGGATTTATAATAAATGTATGCTTCCACACATGATTTATGTGTCAATTAACACTACAATTACGTTGACTAATTTGTTAATTAAAAAATATAATCTATCTTTATTTTAATCCTTATAAAACACGACTGTTAATGCTACATATATTTGCAATGCGACGCTGTAATTATTCCTGATATTTTATCAATTAATTATTTATTTCATTTTTAAGCAATATAAAGTCAATCCTTCGTTGAGCCCTAATTAAACCTGATAATCAATGATATGCTTAGCTGCACTGCTACACCTTCCTCCTTTCCTCGACAGAGAATGCTGATACACCGTTTAGTGCAGATTTACTCAATCTATGATTAACGTCTCGGCTTGAATTTTATTAGCGGCCAGTCAGGTTGCCCGTTGTTATTGCGTATCTCTTCAGTTTTTAATAACATAATCTGGAGTATCATTAACACCCTGGCTTCTGATGGAAGTTTTAGGTCTAAAGTGATGTCATTTGAGCTTCACCTTAAGAAAAGGCTAACCAGGACATATTAGTTAGTATATAAATGAAAATTGTGTTGCGTGCGGCAGGGTGGCTCTATGTTTAGAGTTCCAAATGCCGATGTAGAAGGGCCCAGGTTCGAGCCCTGTCAGCCTTAAGTTCTGGACGGTACCTGAAAAGTTCCCAATAACTATGAAACTGGTCTATTGGATGAATTGCCTTTTCAACATTTTACAATACTTAGTTTATACTGGAAAATGTATGCATATAATAGAACTGGCGTGGTCATTAAGATGGCAACCTTGATTTATCTACTTGTTATCACCGTCCGCACAGCCAATGTTTGTCTAATTATGTGAATGTTCAATTCAGTACCACTTCCACAGGTAGTGTTGTGTCTATTCTATAATATCAGTGTGATGGTGGTTAGTTGCAACTTTAGGTCTAAAGAGATGCTATATAGGCTGCACACAAAAGAAACGATAACCAAGAAACATTGATACTTATATAACTAACAGTTGTTATTAACGTTCAGCAGAGTTGCTCAAGGGTTAGAACAACAGATTCCGAAGCAGACCTGTCCCGATTCGAGCCATTTCCGCGGTAAATTCTGGACAGAACATGAAAAGTTCAAAATAAGGAAGAAACGCATCTACTGCATTAAATGCCTTTTCGACTTCCACAATTATTAGTCTATACTCACAACTGTAAACTACTATTTCAGCATAAGACATACTCTGGTGTTAAAATAAAGAATTGCTACATACACGTAAAAAATCATGACATCATTCGATTGAGCATATAATCTGTGATTATTATTGGCTTCAAAACACTATGAAATGTGCATGTCTTTCCGTAAGTCAAGGTGTAGTAAAATGTCCCGTCCAATTAAGCAAGCTATTTGACCAAATTTGCGGTGAGTTTGTGGAGTGTAATTGTATCAAACTTATCGATAGACAGGTTGCATAAAATATATTCGCAAAAACGACTACACACTTTGATCATGTTGAATGTTGTAATTATTATTTTTATTATACGAAATAACTTCTCACTTGATACGCCATGCTTGTCAAATGAATGCTTTTTTATCAGCATTTTGCAACCAAAAGTGTATAAATTGTGGCTATTTGTCTGAGTACACAAGTAATTTATGGGTCACGTATACACATAAATGTTGTTATCGTCATACGGTGTTTTTTGGGGTAATATAAAAGTTTTTCGATATTTTTAATCACAGACAGGTTTGCAAATTAAGTTGGAATTTTCAAATGTTAATTAATCTTTGTCATAAACGAACGGAGATGCATTGAATTAAAAGCGATTCGAAACTAAAAATAAATTTTGTCCGATAAAATAAATACTTGTATTGACTTTATTTGAACATATCTACGAATAGAAATATTTGTATATTTTTTAACTGGAATGTATTTTATTATTAAAATGTATCATTGGACAAATTAAAACACGGAATATTTATCAGTTTTATTACCTTCGTCAGCGAAAAAAGAATAGTTTATTGCCTTTGCTCCACGTTTAACGCCATTTTATGCAAGCCGCACGTCATAACTCTTTGAGGATCGTTAGTTGGGATAGTTTGAGGGAGTAGAGATGAATGTACTAAAATTACGCATGTATTCTTTTTAGTAAGCAAACCGGTAACCATAGAAATTCAGCCAATGATAGGAATTTCCGGCCTTTTGACCAGCACGCACAAGTTAGCTAAGTGATATCTGCATGAAAATTCCGTGTCTATTGGTTAACTAAGTAGTAACACTTTGTGTTAAATGGGTGGTGGCAGAATGAGAGCAAACATGCCGGACGTGAAGAGCATGCTTCCTTTACTTGGAGAAAATTTGGCCACAGGCAACCGGGCAGATAGTGGCCATCTTGAAAATGTATTACTTTCCTTGAAAAATACGAACAATTACGAATCTATACTGAGGCGTACAGGATGGATAAGCAAAATCAGGCTACTGCAGACACTTTGTTTCCGATCTTGCCTTTTTAATCTTTTTTAATCTAACAATAACTCTCTCTCTAAGATGCTATGAATAAAGTTGATGTTGATCATAAGACTAAGACTAATGTCCATTTTCCAAGTAACAAAAATGGTTCAAATAAATCACCATTAATTTAACTTATGTGAAATTTTAACGTCATTACATTTTATTTGCGTATATTGAAATAAATCTGACAACAGAAAGCTCTCGCGTGTAAGTCCGATAAATTAGATGTATTGTGCATTTCCGAAACCAGAATGCAAGATCCTATTAAAATTACAAAACTGGGTGCACCATTCTTGTCACCACGTTAGTAGCTTCGAACATCTGTTTCCACTGAGCTTTCTCAAGGCAGAAAATGGAGCGGCAGTATTATCCTTAGCTTACAAATTAAAATTTGTTTAACTGAATAGATTCCTGTTAACAGCCGATTTTGCGTGGCACGCTCCAATACGTCTACAAAGTTCAATGCTTTTAAACTTAATCAGCGTTTTATTTTTATTGTATCTACATATGCTTCTACCGATTGCATCACAGACGATAGCAAGTACACTTTATACCAACGAAGTTCAAGTATAGTCTTGGTTATGGTTGAATTGAAAGTTCAAGTTGGGCGCTTGAGCAACTCCGAATTACACGTAGGTGGTAGATACACTTTAATTTCAATGCGCAGCAATAAAAGGGAATGACTGTTGGATATCTGCACGTAACACTGATTATATTTAGCACGGATTGGCATATAACAATACTCGTAGAGCTGTAGGTTGCTAACTTAATTAAAATATAAAAGTCAATCTTGAAATCTTTTATCTTGAAAGTCCAAAGAGATGAAAGTGGCGTTCGCATCAAGTAATAGCCGAGTTTTGTCCAAATTATTGGCGCACAGGTATTCGAAAATTAAAAGTAAACGAGACTATAAACGCTGGCACAAATAACCAATTAACTAACAAAATGTGTCATCATGATAGGTGTGATTTCATTAGGTACCTGCGTCGGCCATGGTCCACAAGATTATACCTTTATCACCAGTGTAGAACGCTGATTTCAAAGTTCATACAGAGTTTGAAAAGAAATCTTCTCTCTTAAAAGTCGAATAGCTGCAGGCCCCGATGGTTGGCTTCTAAGCTTATTTAAGCATGGTGGTGACATAATTTGTCGGGCGTCGACTAACCTTTATCGTATTATATGGAATGAGGAGACTAAGCAGGTTGATTGGAGCGAGTCCACCGTCATTCTTATTTTCAAGTGGTAATCACAATTCGTTTGGTAACTATTGTTGTATAAACCTGACTCCAATCACATTTAGGTTATTTTCTTTGATTACCTTAAAACATCTGAGCGTTGTGTGTGAATAGCTTATTAGAAATGACAAACCGGATTTCGGTCTTGAGGTGGTTGGGTTGAAAATGTTTTCCGAAGAGCGATAGCAATATTTTAGACTTCAATATTGCGTTCGACGCAGTGGATCGCAATATGCTATTCGATAATTTGTCGAAAAGGTGTATGTCTACTAAATATGCAAATATTATACGTGTCCTACATACGCGCTGCTGGTAACATAAAGGTCTACAACGAAATAACGCACAACTTTACTCTCAGCAGTGATGTTCGTCAAGGCTGCTCAATTTCTTCATAAATAATTCTCTTTTAATATTTTTTCGAATAAATTTTTATACTTTTCATTATTAATGATTGTTTTTTAATTAATCTTATTTTTTATTTATTTTTTTCTTTTTCCTATTATTATAAGGCAGTGAAGCCGCAGTTGCTAACGTCTTTTCTATAGCTGTCCATGATGAAAATAATAAATAAGCAAGTCCACAGAAGATTGGTCAGAAAGAGGAATAAAGACACATACTAGAAATCAAGGCAGTCAAATGCAACAGACAGGAAAGTCACTCGATCGTTGTCTTGACTACCAAGGGAAAATAGTCGTTAACCATTAGTGAATACAATCTCCAGTCTACAGCTTATCATAGAAAATAAAGGTAAAATAATATATCGGGTTCTAAATTTCATTTAAATCGATTTGTCTATGCGTATCAATGGCCAGACTCATAATAGTTACCGACGTTTCACATGTTAGGCTTGTACAAATTGATATCTTTTAAAAAGGGTAGGAAGGTTACTAGGTTACTCGCAACTCTTCCAAATATAACTGTCGCGATAAATCTTATCTTTATTCGATAAAAACAGTAGTTATCCTCTCTCAACGTGAAACATCTCAAACGTCACAGACGTTTTTAATATGTAGTTGCTTTTTAACCTTTTCGAGGATAAAAATAAAAACATTAATTAGGTTTATTTATGCATTAATAAGTATATCAAATTAAAAAAGAGAAAACATAAATTACATTGTACGGTTCCAAGTTGCAAAGATAAAAAGTAATTTCGTTAGATTCAAGAAATATTTTTTTTTCTGAGGCATTTATAATTGAATTCATTTTTATATTGGCGAAAGACAAAAAAGAAATAGAAAATTAGAACGGTTAGATCGTTTAAAACGGAATGTCTAATCACTCACATGCATCATCTCTAGTAAAGGCTCAATGCCAGATTATATGTACGCAGCAAAAATTTCAGACGAAGCATAAGGCTTTGCGCCCTTTAGAGATTTCTCACCCCCAGAGAACTGTAGGCTCAAACCTACTATGTAGATTATGGATAGTGTGGTTTTACAGCTTTTACTGCTTGCATCGATTTGAATGCAGAGATTGGGCCCGATTTATTTAAACAGTAAGAAGTATGCACAGGAATTGCGCCTGAACTGAAGATGAAGCACTTAAAGGATTGAATGTTCCGCTATCTAATATTAGCAAAAATTTAATTTTTGTTTGTATAAATGTCTACATAAATATAAAATATGTTCAGTAGTAGATATTGGGAGAGACAAAAAAGGAAATAAGTGTTTCTTAAGTGTGGCAAACTTTTCAATTAATCTATGCGCATGAGAACAACGTCATGAATGTTATAAAAGCCAGTATTCTGATAGAAACACAGATTACCCTTGTCGAGGAAGAATATATGCATACATATGTAAAATTTATTTTTAGGAAAAAACTCCACAAAATTGGGAATATATTTACTGCTTCTATATCGATTTATCTGGAGAAAGCCTAACAACACCATTATAAACTTTCAAATTTAGATTAAATGAACATTGGTTGCGCGGGCGGTGATAAGAATTAATTAAATCAAGGTTGCGATCTTGATATAAACCTGACACATTATGTACATAAATTTGTCATTATAAACAAAGCAATGTATAATGTAGAAAAAGCAATTCACCCGGAAGACCGGTTTCGTCCGTATTGGAAACTCATCATGTACTGGCTAGAATTTTTCGCGAACAAGGATCGAACCTAGACGCGTCTGCTTTGGAATCTGTTGCTCTGACCACTGAACCACCTAACAAATTTGTTCTCATAAAAACTATTATAAAGCTTTAAGATAAGTGTATTTCAATATGTAAATTTGAGAAAATCTACAAATAGATGGTTAAATGTAATTTAATATTGAAGTAAATGGAAAACTTATTTCCTTTCATTTCTACAAATTATCATGTTTAAGGATGGAATAAAGCATAATACTATTAAGGCTATTTGGAAATGTATGCATGAGAAATCAGGTCTTGCATATTTAAAGGTAAATTATATATATTAATTTAAATCAAGGTTGCGACTTTGATATGATAGTATAAATCAAACATTTTACAATGTAGAAAAGAATATTCATACATATGATTTTTTAATGGAAACGCCTGATAAGTGTCCTGAAATTGCTGCGGACAGTACTCGAACATGGACATGTTTCTGAGTTTATGACTCAAACCATTGAAGCACACAGCCGCACGTTACCCGTAATTTTCAGTTATATACTAACTAATGTAATTTGGTTAGTTTTCACTTCAGGCGGAGCCTATTTGGAATATATTTAAACTAACTAGCCACCCAAAATTTGTTATTTTAGACCAGGCACCACGCTACTTCGAGAAGTGGTATAGAATTGAACATCGGTTGCGTAGGGACTAATACTCATCAATCAAATCAAGGCTGCGATCTTGATATAAACACCATCCCATTATATATATATATATATATATATATATATATATATATATATATATATATATTCTTATAATTAGGAAAACACAAATAACAAAGTGGATAAAGGCCATTTATTTCGTGAATACTAATCATCTCTTATACAATCATACATATTTATACATTTTGGGTTTTCAATTGATTATGCTAGTGGTAACAAATCTGACTCGTTTTTACTTCTGTTTCTTGTTTTGGCTAGTTGGTAAGTGTGTATGCGTTTGTGTTTGTGTGTATGCGTGTTTGCATGTAAAGGTCATTCTCGCAGTATTGCAAAGTGATGTCTGAGATCTGGTCATTATTGTTTTGATGGCTTGAGAATTAACCATTTGTGCGCATTGTTCACTGTTACATGTACGAGTGCTATTTTTCCCAGTGTAGTTGATCGTTTCACCTTGTTGCGCAAATTTATAATTTCCACATGGTAACAGCGCCAGTGTGGATTGCAGTGTTAAACGCTCATATTGTTTGGAAACTTCTGTCACCGTATGCGCCTCTGTTATTTCCACTTCAGTTTGTTGCCAATCCGATTGTATGTTTGTTAATTCTAGTCGAGGGCCTGTTTGTTCTTGACTGGATACTAGTAGATTGTTGTTGAATTTTGTTATTCTTGGCCAGTCGATAAGAATATCATGTTGATGAAACTTTTGAATATTAAGGTCAGGTGCTTGTTGTTTTATGTAAAGGGCTTCATAAATAAATAATAATTTTTCTGATTTTGCTTTATGTAGAATTGTGAAATTGGTCGAATTGACAGGGTGCCCCGTTGCCAATATATGATCGGAAATAGCTGATTTTCCTGACGGTGGCAAGCCTTTGTTAATCAATTTCTGTGGCAAATGTTGCTGGATTCTGCTTATCAATTGCTTCTTCGTACGTCCGATATATGTGCTACCGCACATACATGAGAATTTGTAGACTATGAATGATTTGGAGAGAATTGGCAACCTCATGATTCTCTGTGTACTAAATGTCATATTAACTTTAACACTGGGATAGTTCTCCTTAGTTATTCTATTCAGCCGCCGTGCAATTATTGAGGCTGGTACGTCGCCTCTAAATGGTAAGTTTAGGAAAACCTGCTTGACGGTATCCTCTCTAGTACGAATCTGCCATGGTCTGATGTTGACATCAATGAAACGCTCTGGGAAGTTGTTCATTAGCAAAATTTTCCTGAGGTAGCCCAGTTCTTCCTCAATCTTGTGTTCAGAGCAGATCTTCCTGATTCTGTTTGCTAGGTTGTTTACTAAGTTTCTTTTGTGGGATTTTGGCACACTACTGTTGTAGTGAGTGTATTGTCCGGTGAAAGTGGATTTTCTATGTATGGCCAGTGTCAAATCTCCGTTTGCTTCTCGAGTGAGTTTGATGTCAAGGAAGGGAAAACTGTCGTCTTTCTCTACCTCGAGAGTGAATTTGATGTCTGGATCGGCTCCATTTGCTTGTTTGAGGATTTCGGAAGGGTCTGCTGCTTCTGAGATGAACAACAAGATATCATCTACATACCTTTTGTAGAGTGCGCACTGGTCAATTATACCTTTTAGGCTCGTTTTTTTCAGGTGATACATGTATACATCTGCCAGGAGGGGTGCGATGCAACTTCCCATAGCTACACCATTGATCTGGCGGTAGTATATCCTATCGAATGTAAATTGCACGTTTTTAGTACATGCTAATATGAGGTCTTTGATGTCATTGTTGTCTATAGGGAAATCAAAAAACTCAATTTGATGAGGTCACACAAGATCTCCGTTGTCTTATCCAGTGGTGTGTAAAACAACAAGCACCTAACCTTAATATTCAAAAGTTTCATCAACATGATATTCTTATCGACTGGCTAAGAATAACCAAATTCAACAACAATCTACTAGTATTTAGTCAAGAACAAACATGCCCCCGACTCGAATTAACAAACATACAATCGGATTTGAATGTTGAAGCTTTTTGATTGGCAACAAACTGAAGTGGAAATAACAGAGGCGCATACGGTGACAGAAGTTTCCAAACAATATGAGTGTTTAACACTGCAATCCAAACTGGCGCTGTTACCATGTGGAAATTATAAATTTGCGCAACAAGGTGAAACGATCAACTATACTGGGAAAAATAGCACTTGTATATGTAACAGTGAACAATGCGCACAAATGGTTAATTCTCAAGCTATCAAAACAATAATGACCAGATCTCAGACATCACTTTGCAATACTGCGAGAATGACCTTTACATGCAAACACGCATACAACAAACACAAACGCATACACACTCACCAACTAGCCAAAACAAGAAACAGAGGTAAAAACGAGTCAGATTTGTTACCACTAGCATAATCAATTGAAAACCCAAAATGTATAAATATGTATGATCGTATAAGAGATCATTAGTATTCATGAAATAAATGGCCTTTATCTACTTTGTTATTAATGTGTTCTTTCTTCCTAATTATAAATATACTGTGTAAAATTAAAAAGGCATTGACATTATAAATATATATATATATATACATATATATATATATATATATATATATACACATTGATTTGTCAGTATATACCAAGCATTGTATAATTTAGAAAAGGCATTTCAGCCAGTAAACCGGCTTCGCCTGTACTCAGAAATCTCTGTATAATGTCCATATTAAATAATTATCACCGCACGCGCAGCCACAGGTAGCGCGATCTCTGTTTTGTAATGAGAGATTGTTGGTGGCTAGTTGGAAATTTACCAATGGCCGTTTAATTATACATAATGTAGATTTTTAACTAATGAATTATAACAGAATTTTATTATTTATTAGTCGTCATCATAAACTAAAATTTGCATAATTCACAAAACAAATTCTAAGAAGGGACCAGTTTGTCCCTGCTGGAAATGTTAACCTCTTACCTCTTCACACATATATAGTGAAGTATGCATATATATATATATATATCTAATTAGGAAGAAAGAACACATTAATAACAAAGTGGATAAAGGCCATTTATTTCGTGAATACTAATCCACTTTGTTATTAATGTGTTTATTCTTCCTAATTAGAAATATACTGTTGTAATATTAAAAGGCATGGACATTATATATATATATATACATATATATATATATATATATATATATATACGTGAAATTTGTGTAATTTTCTCGCCTCAGTAGATAACGTTGAGTATTTATGAATTGAGTAGACAGTGGAACTGTGGCTATACTTTACAGTTTTAGTTAACAGTCCTTTAAATGCGGCATATTCTAGTAATTTGCAAGTAACATAAATATCGGTGATAGATAGGTTAGCGAAAATTTCGTTTTTTTGTAAATTAAGTAAAGGTATTATACATTGGCCTTAGAAAATAACAAATTTGCAAATATAGTCTTATGCGTCTCTAGCAAGGCACATCTTAAAGAAATTACTTCAAACAGACACAATAAAATAAATTATAGTGAGCGCTATCAATGCATATATTTCGACTATAAATTCAATATAAAGTGTTAAATACTGTAAAGGCCTCAGTTAATAGACACAGTAAGGTGACTAGAATTAAAGTAGCAAATATGAAGGTCGGTTGATAATGAAGTTGACATATTAGTCGAAAAATAACTCGCTCACAAAAAGAAAATCGTAACCCAGCACTCTTTATCTTTTACTGGAGCTAGTTTTCTCGCCTGAATCCTGCAAAGCTCCATGCTTACTATTTGTGAGTGTTGCCTTCCAAATCGAGCATAGTTAGTTTTGTACCCTATTACATTCATTACATCATCGCTTGATTTAATGGAACTGGATTTCATTATCAATATTTCCTATCGATTTTGTAACATTAGGATATGATTCGAAAACCGTCCTGATTATTTCTATGTTTCATTTCTATCGTATGATGTACGAAATTCAATCATTTAATGTCCATGTTAAAGACGAGTTATACATTCCCCTGATTTTACCTTAATTAGGCGCAATTTTTCATATACATTCATGAGTTTACAGTCCTTGCACGGAATTTACTACCCCCCTGATGTCTATATTGGTAGAATCTTCCACCTTTGGCAAGGACATTTGCTAGCCAGTATAAACTATTGTTTTAAAATGGCTCGTATATTGTACTTTTATGCGATCAATTTTACATTCATGCTAAGTTGCCAGCCCGGTAGTACAATGATTTTACGATCGTCCTTCGTTCCATCAAGTTTGACCTGCTTCAACGCATGATTTAATTTACGTATGATTTTTATCAGCTTTAATTCTATTAACTTTAGACGGTGTTTATTAGCACTGTATATTTTTGTTAGTCTAAACAGTTCAATTTCTTTGTTTTATATCTGTAAAATTACCCATAGCATTTTATATTCAGTAATGGAGTTAACTCAATATCGATCCTTAAGTGGATCCCTGTTAAAAGCAATTTTGTGCGGTAAGCTTTATTACATATTTAATCAACATTGACCTTTCGTTGTATCTGCATATACTCCCACCGATTGCAGCACAGACAGCAATAAGGAGGCTTTTAACTCAATCGTAAGCTATTTACTAAATAAAGCATGCTGTTAAGATATATTCATGTTTATAGGCGACATGAATGCTCAAGACAATTAAAAATTAGCAGAAGTATAGAGAATAGTAAAAACCATCAAGTACCCGATAAAAAGTCGTTTTGGTAGGTGGGCTGAACATTTCAAATATCAATTTTCTTGGGCACTTGCGTCAGTTCCGATATCAATAGTGTGGAACTTTAAACTCGAACATTCATCAGAGTCGGAAATATGAGATGCAATCCTATATCTTAAACTTCGCAAAGTCGCAGGCCCTAATAATTTATTTCCGGGCTTATTTAAGGACGATAGCGATATAATGTCTGGAGCGTTGACTAACATTTTTCGTACTGTATGGAATGAGGAGACCGTGCCACTTGCTTGTTGTGAGGCGACCATCATTCCGATCTTCAAAAAAGGCAATCTTAATTTTTGTGAAAACCGTCGTAGCATAAAATGGATCTCAGTCGTATTTTAGTTATTTGTGTTGATTAAATTGCATCGTATTAGCACTTTGCGTGAATCATATACTTAAGAAAAATAAACGGGATTTAAGTCAATTTTTTTTAACTTAAGGCAGTATTTTTACTTCGAAATTGCATTTAACTCAGTGGATCGCAATGTTCTATTCGATATTTTGTCGAAAAGTGATGTATCCATCGAATTTCTAAATATTTTACGCGCTTTCTACACAAACGCTTCTGGTCGCGTTAAGATCTACAACAAATAATTCAACAATTTTATTACCAGTAGTGATGTTCGTGAAAGAATTTCACTTTCCCATTTTTGTTTTATTTTGTAACATGCTTTTATGAACAATATTTCGTACTTTTCGGATGCAGCTGTCGAAGTTCTCCTGGGCGGTAGATTAGTTGATCTTGATTATACAGACGATATCATATTTTTATTCGATAATCGAGATTCTGTTCAGGCCAGCTTGAATACATTAACATTCGTTATTCTGTTTTTCTGTATGAAATTCGCACCCTCTAAATGGATGGATCACCCACTACATCTGCTTGCATTAATTGGGAAACATTTTAGATAGAATGCCGCTGAAGCCAAAACTGTACGAACGACACGTGTATAACAGATTTGTCATTAAAATTTAATACCTGTGATGACGGGTGAACTGAAGAAACCACCCGCTAAAAGATGTCGAAATATATTCAAAAAACAAAAACAACTGGAATCAAAACTGCGTTAGTCAGAACGCAGATCAGGTAGTTTCAATTAATCCAGTTTCACAATTTTCTAATTCATTTAGACAGATTTTTCATTTGGAATTATGGGGAAAACAAGGCAATGTGCATTTAAATGTTAGCTAACCAGTTGGGCGAACTCGAAATACAATTTCTTGGCAAAATTTTAAACCAGGGCCCAAAATAACAAATATTTTCTTATAGAAAGTATAATTAATTGCGTTTTCATCGTTATTTCAAGTCAAAACATCGGTATTTTTTGAAAATTAATCTCACAATCTGTGACCATTAAAAGCCTCAGGCTAACAGACATTCATTCTTGTATGCGAATGAAGACATGCATCCAATTAAAATAAGAACAGTCGAACATAAACTATACATTTATATAGGCATTCTTTCTCATTGGATGTCGTATCCTGTATAGAGAAGAAGAGATGATATTTACTTGGATTGTGTTTGAAGTGTTGTCGAGAGGGATTTAAATGTTCGATTAGGGAATCCAGCTGAATTAAATCAAGAGATGATATCATAATTGATAGAAGGCTGGAACATGACATTTACACATAGGTGATTCAACTGACTTTGTAAATCATTGAAATCATGTGCAGAAAGTGTTTTAAAAACCAAAATGTGCCAAGGCCGTTTTGCGACATAAAACGGACTATCTATCTACACTAAGGTAATCATCACAATATAAAAATCTTTGATAAATTGTAACTTTATAATATTTCAACATGAAGTAATACGAAAATTTAATTATGTGTATTATAATTCGGAAAATTTCCTTTAAAACATACCTGATTTCATGAACGAATATGACAATACTCAAAAAGAATTTCGCAAAAAGTTATTCTTTGGCTTTAGTTAAATCATCAATGAATATATCCTAGCAATCATACGATAGTCTTCGATAATTTTATTTATAGTTAACTAAATTCTATGCACTAGCAACCATATTTTCAAAGACGAAGTTTAATTTTGTCGTTTTGTGTGAAGGCTTGCAGTAATATTGAATTTAGTTCTTACACCTTGTCTTACTCCCATGCTTTTAATTAATCAATAAACCTTCTAATTTACAACTTACAGTGATCGATTAATTTAGGCATATTACATATGCACGTGAAACAGAAAAAATATTGCGCATGAAAATGCTTCATTAGTGGCTAGAACTTCGATGTGATATTAAGCAGTAAAGATATTTGTGTGAAGTATGTAGGCGACTTATATTGGGCATGGCTTAACAAGTAAGAAAAAAATTAATGAGGGATAAGAAACCACCGGTTAGCAAAAACACTACTAACTTGGTCAAATTAAAATAAATTCTATATTTGTTACAATCTCCTAGAAAGGCGCGTAAATGAGCACTATTATGTTAAAAAATAAATAAATTTTTGAAAAAAATGATTTGAAGTTTTTCAGCGGGATTTTTCATTATATACATTGAGCTAGTAACAATTAAACATTGAATAAGCTATCAAAGAAAATTCATCAAGTAAACCAGTTTCGTCCTTATTGAGATTTTTTCTAATGCTTTTAATAATTTGCCTTGACTGGGGCTTAAATCAAGGCACATTCACTTTGAAATCTTACTTTTATTCAATAGGCAACCTCTGCGACATCCTACAAGCATTTTAATATATATATATATATATATATATATATATATATATATATATATATATATATAATAGTAACACAGTTTGGTTAGCTGTTCTTACAAGTGGAAACTATTTGGCATCATTTTCTACGTGAAGCTCTAGCTTGAAAGCCCGTTTTTCTTTATAAAAAACACATCGTGCCATCTCAGAAACTAATGGTGTTTTGTTTTATGACAGGAGTTTTATAGTATATTTTGTGTAAGGATAAATTACACAATGCAAAGACAATTTATCAAGAAGACCAGTTTCGTCTTTATTGGAAATTTATCAAGTACTTTCACGATTTTGCCCTATATATATATATATATATATATATATATATATATATATATATATATGTTTGTGTGTACGTATGTATGTATATATAAAAATATTAGTATTTCAATTCTTCTCAATAGATAAGACAGAATAGTTATGAATTGCGCAGACATTAGAAATGTAGCTATACTTAACTGTTGGAGTTAAAATGCCCATAAATTTTGTTTAGTCTATAAATTAGGAAGTAGCATTAATATCAGTGACATAGAGTTTAGCAATAATTTGAAATTTGTGCAAATTAAGTGAAGGCGTTATATATTAGCCTTAGAAAATAAAAAAAAATTCAGTGACAAATGATCTTTAATTAAGAAAATAAAGAACTAGAATATAGTGTTTTGCGTCTCTGGTGAGACACATCTTAAAGAAGCTACTTCAAACAGACAAAATAGAATTATATTGAGCGCTGTCAATGTATATAAACTCGCGAACCACCTAATGTTCACTATATGTACTAGGCACACAATGTACTCCTTTCATACGCTGAAGTTTAATTGTCTATAACAGAAAGACGGAAGTTGATAAAAGGGTGATTCTTTGTATTTTCGCCATGCTTTAATGCTTGAGGCTGTGATTCCTTATATCAGAAATTTTTATTTCCACACATGTAGCCGATTTTCATGATGTTTTTTTAAGAGAGCTACAGCATTTCAGTGGGAAATTTCAAAATAATGGATTCGCATCATTTTTCGTACATCAAGCCTTTTGAAGCCCTAAAAATATTTGTTCGCTAATCCGAACATCATTCAATAGTTCCGCTAACATTATTGAAATACCTTAAGTTTAAGAAAAATTTTAAGATGTATTTTATGCAAGTAACACGAATTGTTTATATCCGTTTGTGTTTGAGTTACTAATATTTGTCTGGTAATTTAAGAGGCATACAAACACAGTTTTAAGTCCGATTTTATTTGGATTACACTGGATTCTCCGATAGTTCTCACGTCACAGCAAAAAAATCGTCAGGTTAATGTGGGAATGAAAAATCAAATTTTCATTCTCTCTGAGGCAGTTTTGATTTTAAAATATTAAAATCATAATCTAGTGGACGATTAAACAAAAAATAACACCCTCGTGGTGAAGTTTTCCAAATGTTTGTTGGAAACTGTATTACCTGTTCTAGTTGAAATCACGTATAAAAGTGTTTGATCTAAGTGGCACAGTTAAATAACCCTCACATATCCCGTTAGGGTGAAATTTAGATGTGAAATGCGCAACTGTTCAATTAAAAATAATTGAACTCAATTTTGTTTTTATCGTGGTTACCAGACAAATGTCTACATTTTCTGATAAAAGGACAATTCATATTTTGGACCTTTATAACTTTTGGATTAAGATCAGTGTTATGTGACAGAAATAGTACAGCTGTTTTTAAAAAATAACTCGACATTCCATACTATATGCATAAGGATAGATAAAGTGAAGACAACAACTCATAACCGAATTATGAGGTCATAGTCGAATAACTTAATTAAATCTATTACTGAGATCTGACACTGAGGTTGTAAAAGGAACTGAATAAAAATAATCCTCGATTAAAAGGTTTAAAAATACAATTTTTTATATTTGTCGGAAAAATATTAAAATAACCACATATATTCGTTTCACCAATAAAAATAAGAAGTAACTATTAAATAAAAAAATCTTTCTGATAACATTAGCCGCGCATTATCTACTTAATGTTTAGGCAACGTTTTTCTTAATAAAAGTGAAAAAAACTAATTTGTTTTTAACACAACTCATTAATGAAAAACGTCAAAAGTAAAATCAGTTGTATAGGCATCTTTTTAAGCAAATATTTTACATAATATTTTATTATTTATATCGTTTCTTAAGAAATATGAATAAACATTAAGCTTGAACTGGAGATGACGCACACAATTGTTTGGTTGTTCCATAATATCACACTCACTTCATGTTTACATTTTTATATCTTGTTTTGCATTTCAATTTATATATAAAGAGATGTTTTTTGTAGATACTTCAGAAGAAAATCAGAAAAAAGCGGTTCTTTTATCTGAGAAAATTTCTTTTTATTTTTGCAAATGGAATGGGTACTATGAATTTTATATAGGCCCGCATTCCAAAAGAATCTTTTGGAAAACTAGATTAACTAGTGACGTTAAAATGTAGAGCGAAAATTAGGTTATTGTGAAAAGAACAGTATTAGAAGTGTATTAAGCAATTACGGTTCCCAGGTGATTTCGCGCGCAGTTTACGCAAGCCAAAACTTCGGGTCAACCAAAATTTTAGAAGATGTATTATTTTGTTTCTCAGTGCTGTCCTTTTCGTTTCGGATTTGACCGCATTTTTCTTGTGCGGGACAATTGTTAGCACTCATAGGTCGGCAAAATCTTGAACCTTTTATCTTTTCAGATGATGTAATTTTTGGCCTCAGTTGATGGGTTCTCACTTGTCCCTTCTCCTTTAAGCCTTCAATTAGCTGATTTTCTGAAAGCGCTTTAGGATCAAGATCCGCCATTGATCTTTTACCTATATTTCGAGACGTTATTTCCAGTCTCATCTTCAGGGTTGACACAATACGCACAGGAGTAAAACACAACTTGTGGCAAATGTGGTATCCTCATTCAAGACAGATATATTTATATATTTTTTATTTTAATTGTCTTCCTAATATCCGGTCTTATACCTAGTCTCTAATACTCAAATGTATACAAAAACTTATCCCTGTCCCCCTCTGCGCACACATCTACCTATAAACATGTGTATTTTAACTATAAGCACACCTAATGGATTGACATACACGCCTATCAATGATGTCTATATTTTAATTGCTGTACCGGACGCATAGAAAGATCAACAAATTTTGAATTCTATATTGCTGTAATCCTCACCTGCCCCCCAGTTCACCTAATTTCATCCAGCTTGCAATCGGTTATATACAGAGAGATTAAAAAACTATTGAAACTCTATAGAGTATTATTCTATCATTTTGACAAGACCGAATACGGAAGTTACACTAACTAAATCGTTTTTCCGCTCAGTACACATTTATACTCAGATCCTATATGAATTAGTTTCTGTATTAAAATATCGTATATATCTATATATATAGATAAACATATAAGCAACTATGTGGGTTACTCCCACATCTTTTATAAATATCTATATATTTAAATATAACTATACCTACGTGTATACACTATATATATATCAGCAATCTTTTATATTTTAATTTTATTTTTACTTATATATTTGTACCCACATCTTATAAAATATCCATTTATACATATGTCCACACGCTATCTATGTATATATATAGATAAGCATATAAGCAACTATGTGGGTTCATCCCACATCTTTTATAAATATCTATATATTCATCATCATATATATGTATATATATATATACGTGTATATACCATATATATAATATGAATCTCATACAAGCAACACTGTGAGTCCCTCAACGAATAAATTATATCAGTAAAACACTTTTATATATCTATTTTATTGTCTATCTATATACTTCTATATATATATGTAGATATATGTATCTATAAGCAGTTGAAATAGGTTCTTTGAAATTCAACCACTTACAATTTATATGTATATATAAATATCAAAGCATATCTATCTTCCCGTCTACACCTCATATATATATATATGTATATATATATACATAATGCCTATCTCAATTCACAAAAGCAACCATGTGAGCTTTTCCCACCTTATATATAAAATCTAAATATTCTTCTACATATATATTGTGAATATCTAAATAAGCATTTAAGCAACCATGTGAGTTCACCCCACATCTTATATGAATATTTAGAATCATCCATATATATGTATTTGCGAAATATAGATGCCCATATTTGTTAAATATATTTAGATAAATATATAAGCAACAACGTGAAATTCTCTCACATCTTATATAAATTGAAATGTTCATCATATATATACATATATAACTATAGCCATATTACCGCCCTCTAACTCCATCTAATTCGTTCTGTTTTCTCCCCTTTCATAGTCGTGGTCTCTTATTTAGATTTATTGTTAGCTCTGATTCCTCTAATCTACGTTTCTTTCCATTAGAGAAGGCTTCATTGAATATTGGGCCTAATGATTTTTCTACACATGTCATATTCATGACGTTCATTCCTGATTTTATTTCAATTGATTCTCTAATCAACCTGGTTAATCTATTTCGGTTACATAGTGAAATCCGTTTACAGCCGTCCCAGTTTATTTGATGACCTGACTCCATTGAGTGTCTGGCTAGATCCGATCTATTACTATGTCTGTATTTGCATGCAGTCTTATGTTCACCTCTACGTACCTTTATCTTAGAAGGTTGGCATATTCCAAAATTGAGCAGTTAAACGAAGATGAAACAGTGTTATAGGCAAGAATCGGATGTGTATCGTTTGTATTGGATGAACTAAGTCTTTTTGCAAAAATGAAATTTATGATGTTTTTGCCAGGTGTTATGACGAAAGAAAATATAAGAATTCTTTAAATCAAGTTTGCGAGCTTGAAGTAAACACCAATCCCATTGTATTTAACCAGTCGTCGAAAAACATAACAAAACTACCGCCAGCTGCAACGCAAGTTGTTCGACGACTGGTTAAATACAATGGGATTGGTGTTTACTTCAAGCTCGCAAACTTGATTTAAAGAATTGTTACCACCACCCGCGCAATCAATTACTGTTAAATTGTGTTGCCTATATATGTATATGTGGCGAAAGCTGCAAACCGTTAATGTTCGTGACTGCATAGAAATTGTGCAGCCGACATTTCCAGTCAAGTTCAATGTATGCGAGACTGCTAGAGATGAAAGCCGCATATCTAAATTTGATTTCCATATATATTCAATGTGGTTTGATCCTCGATAGTCAGTTTGCTGTCGTACTCTGATGATGATCATGGAAGGTCGAAACGCGCCAGTGCGTTGCAGCTGGCGGTAGTTTTGTTATGTTGTTCGTAGGCTGGTTAAATACAATGGGATTGGTGTTTACTTCAAGCTCGCAAACTTGATTTAAAAAATTGTTACCACCACCCGCGCAATCAATTATTGTTAAAATATAAGAATATTGAAGAAATTAGAAAATGATCTGGAGTTTTATGCGATTTAATACCGACTGATATTGATAAACATGTGCTTAAGTTATCCCAAAAACCAGTCTCTCAGCTAACAATGGAAGCACAATCGATGGGCCACAATTATGGATGTTGATTTTGAGGCAGCATGTGAATTGTTATGTTAACAAAGAGACGGTTTATAACCTACCAGGATTGATTGTAAAAAATGGTTTAAGGCACATTAGTTGACCAGGCTTGACATTTGAAATTGTCCAAATGCGCAGAGCTGCATGCATTAGCAAAGCAACATTGAAATGCACTTAAAGATATCAGCAGAAATGCAGATATAAAAATATTATGCGTTGATAAATGCAAGAGTGTTGCTATAATGGACAAATTTGATTACTTAAAAAAAATATTGAAAACGAGTTGAATGACAATACAAAATTCACGCGTCAAGATGATAAACCAGATGAAATAGTCAAACAGGAGGCAAAGCAATAAATGAAATTAAGATCTTAACAGGTGCCGGTTTAATTGATGAAGCGACTGCACAGAAACTCAAGCCAGTTAGATCATCTTCACCAACAATGTACGAACAACCTAAAACACAAACAAGGTTGTCATATGAAGCCAATTTTATCAATGGTTAATTCTCCTTTTCATGCATTGTCTAAATAGTTAGTTTGTAGAGTTGAACAATTGCGCAAACTACTAGGTAATTAAAATTAAAATTACCTGATCTGCGTTTTGACTAACGCAGCTTTCATTGTTCCAGTAGTTTTCTTTTGCCGAGATATTTCGGCTAAACTTATCGATAGCCTTTATTAGTCGTAATATACCTCACAAGTTTAACAAAGGAAACTAATGAAGTAAGCCAAATAAATGTTTCTTGAATGAAGATTGTTTTTGCGAACCCGGATTAATTGAAATTAACTGATCTGCGTTTTAAATAACGCAGCTTTAATTTTTCCAGTAGTTTTCTTTTACCGAGATATTTCGTCTAAATTTATCGATAGCCTTCATCTGTCGCAATATACCTCACAAGTTTACCAAACGAAACTAATGAATTACTAGGTAATTATTCGGTTGCCGATTCCTTTGCTTTTTTAAACAGAATTGAAGATATAAATGTTAAAAACAAGATTGTTGTATATTTTGACGTTATGTCTTTGTTCACAAATATTCCAATTGATGAAATCATTGACATTAAAGTCTAAGCGGTAGAACACGACATATAACCATCACTAGTGCCAGGTCACACTCTACGTAATCTTATTTTATTATGTACGAAAGACCTACGGTTTCGTTTCAATGGAAGCATCTACAAACAGACTGATGGTGTGGCAATGGGGAGTCCCTTATCTCCAGTGTTGGTTGAGATTTTTCTAGGGCACCTAGAGAACACATCATTAAAGAGTGACATAAGTGAATGTGCTCAATATATATGGTACGTGGATGATATATTTATTGTCCTTAAGAACAGGTCGCAATCACGAACATTGCTTCAAAGTTTCAAAGCACATAAGAATATCGGCTTCACGTCAGAGCACGAGAAAGATGATCGTCTGCCTTTTCTAGATGTACTATTAAAGAAAGAAACTAATGGTAAATTAAACAGAACGATTTACCATAAACCAACATGATCTGCAGAGTATTTGCATTACGGCATTTTTGTACCGTTTCAATATAAATTATCAACAGTTCGTGGTTGCGTTTCAAGAATTGACAGCTTGGTTAGTCAAGATTCAAAATAAAATGAACTTAATAAAGCAATTAACGATTTAATGTCTAATGGCTATCCCGGACAATTAATTGAATCAATTATTAAAAGGGGAAATAAACAGAAAAGAAAGCAGTATACCTGAACATCCGATTTAAGAGATATGCAGTTTCCTGAATAGCACAAAAGAATTTTGAAGCGGCATTAACAAGCACATTTAAGGAAGCTAAACTACGAGTGTTATTTAAAGTAACGCACTTGCCGTTATCAGGAAAAGAATGAGGAACAGCCGTTAATTTCGACATCTAATATTACTTACCAATATACATGCGCAAGCTGTCGATCAACTTACGTAGGCCGATCAACCAGACGGTTAATTACTCGAATGAGAGAAAATTTCAACTTTAACACTTGTTTTAAATCAAATGTGAAATACGTGGCTGCAATTGCGCAACACGTTTTAAAATCTCACACATATGTTCTCCAGTCGTAGTATTTGAAATAATTACTAAATGCAATAACAAAAAGGAGTTAGTCACGTACGAAGCTTTATGGATAAACAAATTGCAGCCGGATTTATGCAAGCACAAGAAGCATGCTCAAGCGTTGAGCTTGAACTAGAGATGACACACGCAGTTAATTGGTTTTTTCTCTTATTTCACAATCTCTCCATGTTTAAAAGTTTCTATCTTGTTTTACATTTCAATTAATATATAAAAAGATTTTCATTTGTAGATAATTGAGAAGAAAATTAGAAAGAAGAGGTTTTTGTATCTGATAAAATTTATTTTTTTATTTTTGCACATGAAAAGGTACTATAAAATATAAATAAATAAAGATGGTTGCTTGTTTACTTTTTCAAATAACAATAAAAACTAGATGCTTGGCCAAATGCAGGAACGCGAATGCAATCACGTAAACATTATTAATCGTATGCGCAAACGAACGCAGAAGTTTGTAATTATGTATTAGGTGTTGCGCACCTAGTAACAAATTAATTCAAATAAGACCAGAAGTCAGCAAAAAACTAAAGTATAATCTCATATGCACATTCGTTTCATGCTTACTAGAGACTCATTAGTAGGAGCAGATATTACGCCCCTTACCCACTGTATAATTGAGTAAGAAATTTGGGAAAGTTTAATTGTACAATCTCCCCTACGAATATGTAAAACCGCAGAAGTAAAACGAACTTCACATAAAGTCATCGACAAAGCGACTTCAAAGCCAACTCATTATATATAAATAGTATATATACCGAGCTTGAAAAAGATACCAACGCTATGGTTGTTGTGTCAGTACCTAATAGCGACACTTTAGTTGCCTAATATGTACGTAGTTCCAACACTGTGGCACTGACACAAAAACCATAATGTTGATATCCTTGACAGGAACGGCATATGCCAATGAGATTATCCTTTCCGTTCATGTTGACTTTGGTTTATCCTTCTGGTCATATTTTAAATAATGTCTTATTAGGTGCGAAACACGTATTACATAATTGCATATGCATTAGTTCGCCCAAAATACAGAAATTAACGTAGTGATTTAACACTGCAACCGTTTTTCCCGATTTAAAATTACTGTGAATAGATAAATACAGAACTATAAGCTTAGGGAATACGTTATTCAATACTAGTTTTAGTTTTCAAATTCAAATAGATATCTTTATGAATGCAAAGGTGTACATAACATGAAATGCATACTCCAGTATGTGCATATTTACGTTAAACTCTACTGTGAATATATTCAAATGTAACCATTTTTGAATAATGTTGAGTTTAAAGAAGGCAACCAAATTGTTCCCATTAAAACTTATTTAGGAAACGTGTAGTAGTAGCATCTTCTAGTTAACATAATAGTAGTCCCAAGAACAGCCCCCATGACGAAACCGATCAGTAAGTATCCGCCGACAGATTCATGACGAATTTTTAAATTCTTCTTTATTGCAGTAAAGTATCCACCTGTAAAATAAAAAAAACAATCATTTTAATTTAATTATACATTTAAAAAATATTTAAATCCTACTTTGATTAGTACAACGCCCGTCGTCTGTAATGTGGGTAATGTGTTGAAAATAAAATTTAACTAAAAATTTAGAATTCCTTTTTACTAAAATTGCACTGTCAACATCCTTAAATTTGATAAAATATCTATGCCAGTTTCATCTATTCTTTTAGTTAAGGTTCCAATAAGAAAGAATAACTTTTTAAATGCGAAGGTATACAGTTTTAGTTTAAATATGCTAATGATACAAGGATTACTTTAAAAAATTTCATGATGTATTCATCAAAAAGATGAGTAAGCAATAAGTTGGAAAAAGATAACTTTTCTCGTTTAGCGTCCATAATTTTCTAAATCTTAATAATTCCAACTGAAATATTAACTTATTTTAATTTTAACATCCCTTCTTTGACTGAATGCAAAGCAAATTATTATGTTACTCTACTTAATTTTTTTGATCGATTAACTTACTCGTGTAAAAATTCTTACTTCTACAATTGCTTATCATTAGACGAACATTGGTTGCGCAGGAGAAGATAACAATTAACATAATCAAGGTTGTGATTTTGATATAAACACATGACCCATTAAGTACGTACAACCGTCAGTATAAACTAAGATTTGTATAGTGTTGAAGAAGCAATTTATCCAGTAGACCGGTTTCGTCCTTATTGGGAACTTATCACGTACTGGCCAGAATTTGCCACGAACAGGGCTCGAATCCGGACACGTCTGATTTGGAATCTGGTGCTCTGACCAATGAGCCACCGTGCCTAAGGTTGGCTCGGTAATTAAAGCTAAACCGGTCTACTGGATGAATTTCCTATTCTACACTATACAATTCTTAGTTTATACTGTCAATGTACTTAATGGATCAGGTGTTTATATCAAGACCGCAACCTTGATTAAAGTGATTACTTATCATGTTTACGGGATTAACATAATGAGGATCCAATTCACATGTGCGGCCACAAAAGTGACGAACAAACCAGCTAGCAGCACACGATGAACGGCTAGCAGAAAATATTTGCTATTCTATC
This sequence comes from Eudiplozoon nipponicum, assembly GCA_029291075.1. Taxonomy (NCBI): domain Eukaryota; kingdom Metazoa; phylum Platyhelminthes; class Monogenea; order Mazocraeidea; family Diplozoidae; genus Eudiplozoon; species Eudiplozoon nipponicum. Next base: position 33,563 of record JAQBSW010003113.1, read on the forward strand.
ACAAATTTATTTATTTATTTTGAATATTTATTTTCTCGGATTCATCCGGTCTTCTTTACGAGCTAATGACCATTGAGTCTTTAAATATTTGACTTAGCAATATTTGAACTCGTGGTACATTCATAATATAATTCCTTGATTTTATTTCCGTCGACACTCTTATAAACCTGGTAAATTTATTTCGGTTAATTTGTGGGCAGTTTCCTGTGAGTGCCGAGTAAGGTCATATTTCTGGCTGCTTTATTTTGTCCTCTTCTAACTGTAATTGGGCGCATCGTTTCCCTAACATACATCAGATCACAGTCTATGCATAGAATTTCAAATACCCCTGAATTGTTCAAAGGTTCTGTTTTTTCGTTTCGTAGTTTATTTTTTTTAGGTGAGTGTTTGTTTCGATATAGTACCAATATTATATATTGCTCCTAATGTTGTGATTCTTATACTCAATTTCGAATCTGATAATACCAAGTTGCCAATTTTCAAAATTTGACAACTTAAAAAAGGTTAAAATGTTTTTGTTATAGCATGGGTAAATATCATTCATTTTAGAACATATCTACTAGTCATTATTAACGAAAGCAATTGAAATAAAAAGAATTTAGTTAAAATTAACAGTCTTAGATTATATATATATATATATATGTATATATATGTATATATATATATATATATATATATATTACATGAGATTCAACAATATTGTGCAATAGAATAATAATTCTTAATTTACATATTTTCTCCAAGCAATTTTGCCCAAAACGTTCTAGATTCCTATTTGATTGTTTTGTTTATCCAACCATAATTTTGGATTTGGCCGTTTATTTTAAAAATATGAAACATGGACTAAAGCAATAGCTAATCACCCCTGTAAAGACGTCTACCTTTCCAAATTCATAATGATATTACTCTACTTTTGTGTAAAACCATGTAGTGTTTCGTCGCTTTTTTTAACGTTTCAGCAAACGGTGAAAGTTTTATTTATTGAGAAATAGTTGCTAATAATATTGAAGGCACTAAATTTCTCTATGCGGACAAGCTTAAGCGTTTAATCAGTAGATGTTTCGGACACCAATCGACTTGCTGAAGCTCGTATATATTTTCCTTTAAAGTAAAGTTTAGGTAGAATTTGACGTTTATATGCGACTGACACAAGCCCAAGTTATCTGGTTTAGTATCGAAGAAATAAAGAGGTTGTACGAATCAAAATCAGACACTCGCTCCAGTAAAATAATAAGAACACTGGACTAATATTAAGTTACAGAAGTGGAGGGTGAGTAGTTCAATATCTCATAATTTATTTTATTATTATCTTATTATTTCATCATTTATTACTTGTAATCTTATTTTATCTATTATCTTACGTTTTGTTGTTAGTGTAGCACATTTTAATGAACGTTTGTTTGTATCTTTCTTTATCAGGTAATTTTCAATTTCTTTTATGACCCATTTTGTTTTATTTTAACTATCTACCCTATTAAATTACTTTTCCGTTTATAATTTAATTTGGCTAACTCTCAATTATTTACAGTATTCACAGTATTTTACCTCCTCCTCACCAGGATGCCACTCGTAATTAATTCATTTGGGATAGAACGTGTAAAAATAGGTCTGACGTGTGCATTTAGGAAATGACAGTTATGATTCTAGTTTCACTTGAATGACTGTTACACGTGCCAGTAACAGATTATTTCTCAGTCTTAAGCAAACGCTCACACACATACACACAAAAACGCAGACGTGGCATACGCATATCTTATGAATAGTCAGATGTTGATAAATCGCTGTAATTTCACTGGGATGAATGTACACGTGCAGTAGTTGATTACTCCTCAATCAAAAACAAACGAGAACACATACACACAGGCATAGCGTACGCTTATCTAGAGAGTCGTCAGTATTTGCAAATAAATTACGTAGTCTCATTTCGAAGAGTGTACACATGAAGACACAAACCATGTGACATACAATTATCCAGTAAAAAATCAGGTTATGTTTAAGAGATCTAACAATAAGTATAAATGGGACAGTTTAAAGTAAAATTTCCACTTGACATATTGATTGTCAACTTAGTGGGTGATGTGCTTTACATTGAAAAAGATCTCCATATCCGGAGTTCGAAAATTCTGGAGAAATCAGGAAGACAACGGATGCAAACAAATCTGATCGCAACCCGATAATCAGGTAAATGAAGAGGTTATTTGCGCATTTGTTCCTGCAAAGTCGCATTATGACCGATGCCTATTCCGTACAACTACACACATTCGCTAAATACCAACACTATCAACAACTTACTGGGGCATTGGCTCGGTGTACAGCTTCTGACATCGATAGACGGGCCATAACAGCCAAACCTTGTCATGCCTAAATGATTAGATTGTTTTTTGCACGTGCGATAACGTATGCTAAGTCGCTTTTCACCACATGATGGCTTGCACAATTCCCAAGGAGACCATTCTGACCAGAGTCCTGTCCAAATCTCACAGTGCTCGCCGCTATAGCCAGGTGTGCATTCGCATTCGGGCTAAAATTATAAAAGAATTAATGAACAGACATCAATGTATGTAACAAGGCTATTGTTATTTGAATAGGATGGTATCACTCAGTATTTGAGTGAAAAACTTCAAAAGTTCGAATTCAACCATTGTTCGGATTAAAATAATGCGTTTCAATTCAAGATGTAGAAGGATAACTAGGCATAGAGATATTTCCTCGACTCGTTCAGAACAAAGCGAGTTAGATGGTGTGACGGGATTATAATGTCTTATTTTCAAACTTGCTCTAAACTAGCATTATGTGCGTGTTTACCGGGAATCTCCAGGTACAGTAGAAAAATGGGATTCTGCTTAAGCGACATTATTGCGTTTGTCTCTGTCCAATTAAAGCAACTCTCGAGGTAATTGTGTGTTTCCTTAGACATACAGGCTCCAGCTGAAGGTAAAAGTGGGAAAAACATGATATTGTATATAACTGAAAGTTGCCTGAATTTTGGGACTTTGGCTATGCGGTTTAAGAGTTATTAGACTTTGATGCACACGTGCTCCGGCTGAAACCCCGGCCATGGCAATTTTTCCAAGTATTTGATGAGTGCGTAACAATGGTGAAACCCATTTAATTGATAATTTGCATTTGTTAACTTATGTTTTATATATATATATATATATATATATATATAATTTATTGGTTTCCGGTATATTTTTGTACTCAGCTAATATATCGAGGCTTGTAAGTCTAGCACTTGTATCTAGTTTATATTTATCGACACTCTCAACTTAATAACAAAAATTAATTGATCTATACTCAGGAAATGGTAGTATTTTCTTATTCAATAACACAGAACAACTAAAATTTTACATGTTGTACGTAAGCAATAATTCTTAGTTGATTTCCCTTGAGGCAGATAATATGTGTTTGATGCTATTTCGCATTTGAAATAATATTATTTATCAAAAGATTCGCTTCCCATTGCAATGTATCAAATGGATCTTTTTTCGATTTAAATTTCACTATTATGTAGACTTTCAAACAACTTATTGTTATTCTTTAAATCAAATTTGCGAACTTTAAGTAAAAAGCAATCCCACTGTATTTAACCAGTCGTTGAACAACATAACAAAACTACAGTCAGCCGCAACGCACTCACGCGGTTGGACCTTCCATGATCATCATCAGAGAACGCCGGCTAACTGACTATCGAGGATCAAAGCGCATTGAATATATAAGGAAATCAAATTTATATATGCGGCTCTCACCTCTAGTAGTCTCGCATTCATTGAACTTGACTGGAAATATCGGCTGCACTATTTCTATGCAGTAACGAACATTAACTGTTTGCAGCTTTCTGCACATATACATATATGGCCAACAAAATGTAACAAAAATTGATTGCGCGGGTGGTGGTAACAATTCTTTAAATCAAGTTTGCGAGCTTGAAGTAAACACCAATCCACCGCCAGCCGCAACGCACTGACGCGTTTCGACGATCCTTGATCATCATCAGAGTACGACGGCAAACTGACTATCGAGGATCAAACCGCATTCAATATATATGGAAATCAAATTTATATATGTGGCTCTCACCTCTGGTTAAATACAATAGGATTGATGTTTACTTCAAGCTTGCAAACTTGATTTAAAGAATTGTTACCACCACCCGCGCAATCAATTATTATTAAATTTTATTGTCTAAATATATCTACATATGGCGAAAGCTGCAAACAGTTAATGTTCGTGACTGCATAGAAATTGCGAAGCCGATATTTTCAGTCAAGTTGAATGTACGCGAGACTGCTAGAGGTTTGAGCCACATATCTAAATTTGATTTCCTTATATATTCAATGCGCTTTGATCATCGATAGTCAGTTTGCCGTCGTACTCTGATGATGATCATGGAAGGTCGAAACGCGTCAGTGAGTTGCGCCTGGCGGTAGTTTTGCTTTGTTGTTCGACGACTGGTTAAATACAATGGGATTGGTGTTTACTTCAAGCTCGCAAACTTGATTTAAAGAATTTGTTACCAACACCCGCGCAATCAATTATTGTTAAATTGTATTGCTTATATATGTATATGTGGCGAAAGCTGCAAACAGTTTATGTTCGTGACTGCATATAAATTGTGCAGCCGACATTTCCAGTCAAGTTCAATGTATGCAAGACTGCTAGAGGTGAGAGCCGCATATCTAAATTTTATTTCCATATATATTCAATGCGGTTTGATCCTCGATAGTCAGTTTGCCGTCGTACTCTGATGATGATCATGGAAGGTCGAAACGCATCAGTGCGTTGCGGCTGGCGGTAGTTTTGTTATGCTGTTCAACGACTGGTTAAGTACAATGGGATTGGTGTTTACTTCAAGCTCGCAAACTTGATTTAAACAATCTGTTTATTCTTTTTCTTTTTCTTAGTCTTCTGATTCAGCACCTTTCTCATTTTCTTCAACTTATTATAACATTATCAATAAAAGTGATTACTCAGTCAGTGATTGAGCAGTAGGTTATTAAAAATCTTTAAATAAAATTTGTTAGTTTAATATAACCACTAATCCTATTTTATTTAACCATTCGTACAACAAAGCTAGTACGTGTGAGTTACGATAGTTTTGCTAAGTTGTTCGACAACAGGCTAAATAAAATGGGATTGGTGTTTACCTTTAGGTCGCAAACTTGATTTAAAAAATTGTTACCACCACCCGCGCAGTCATTGATTGTATAGTTATGTTATCTATATTTATATGTGTGGCAAAATCTGTAACAAGTAATTGATCCCGACAGTTCTAGTCAAGTACAATATATGCAAGACTACTAGAAGCGAGAGCCGCATATCTAATATTGCTTTCCATATATATGCACTGAAGTTTGATCCTTGCTGGTCAGTTTGTTGTGATATTCTTATGGTGATCATGGAAGGCGGAAACGCGTCAGTACGGGTGACTGATGGTAGTTTTGCTATGTTGTTCGACAAATGATTAAATGCAATGTGGTTTTTGTTTATATCAAGCGCAGAAATTTGATTTAGAGAATTATAATTCCAAGAAAAAAAATTGATTATTAATAAGAGTAATATTAATAAATAAATAAAATAAATAATAAATTTTCTTCTAAGTTGCACACATTTACCTTAATGTTTTACTAAATAAATTACTTATTTAACAACGGAAATCTCCACCTTTTTTGTGTTTCCCGTTCAAAAATTATGGGCGAACACGAATGTAGGCGTAAGCAGGAAAAATGTAGCTGCCGAGCAGTTTATAAGTGCAGTCTAAGCCTAAAAAATAAAACATCCAGATCATTCTGTGGAACTTATTAGTCGCGTTTCATGCCAGTTCTTTGCTTACATCGAATCAATTCATTATTAAGTGTAGTATTCGATGTGTTGTCAAATGACTGGCATCGTGAATGACTGTGTTCATTTACAAATTTTATCGATAGACCATCTTAGTTGTCTGAAAAGCAGAATGCGTAAGTGAACTTATAAAACACTGCCCACCATTGAATTCGTTATTTCAACAAACCACAGAGAATACTCTACCCTACAATGCGGTAGGTTAAATTCGGTTAAGAGCCCCGGGAAAATAGTCACTCTTTTCTTTACCATTATGACATTCTGACTCAAGAAATGTTTTCCGTTCCTATATCCTAGGGATAAGACGATTGGCATTATTGTCTTCCTGGTGATCGTGGCCGTCACTCTCATTATACCCAATCAGGATCAAATGAAATAGCTTCTATTCCAGGCATTGACACCTTAAAGTGTGAACATTATAGAAAATGTCTATAAGCATTAATTCGATTAGATCTGTCAATTTTGAATTACATGGAATGTACACAGTTAAATGAAATGCCCTTAGTTCAATTAAAAATCTATGCGAAAATCGGTTGTCTTGTTTACCCACTAATTTTGCAGCAAGTTAAAAATTTCAAATTACAAATATTTACTTTATTGCCGACTTTATTAACGACGCATTGTCCATTGTTCATGCATATCTGGTTGTCGCAGACGGAGATTTGACGCTTGCAGTTGGCGTATGGGAGGTGAATATCGGGCTCCCAAGCATTCTTCTGACAGCTGCAACCAAATTCGTACCTTCCATCTACGGGTTCTAAAACGAAGCATGTGTTTTCTCCTTCGTTTACATTGCAGGCTTCGTTTCCAGAAATAGAATGACTAAGCCTATCTAGACATGCATTTTGAAGGCTTTCACAAGAGCGGCCAGTAAAGCCAGGTTTGCATATGCACACGTACTCCTAAATGGTAGTAAAAATATAAATTGATTGTTAGGAAAATATATACATTCATTTGTAAGCTGGTTAATTCAAAGACTTAGGATACTATAACAACATACGCCAGCTTAATAAAAATACAATCTTCAGATTCGTAGGCCGACATGTTATCGATTGCGCCACGTGGCAATTGCCAAAATTTTATTATTAGGGTGCATTGAAATATCATTAACGTTATATGTATATTTTAAAGCAATGTTCGTGATTGCGACCTATTCTTAAGGACATATAATATATTATCCACGTACCGTAACATCAGAAGATACCATAATCTAATATGTCGTGTTCTACCACTTTGGCTATAATGTCAAATGGTATATTTTGATGTTACGTCTTTGTTTACAAATGTTTCGATTGATGAAACTATTGACATTATTGTCAAAGGGGTAGAACACGGCATATTACCATCGCCGGTGCCAGGTCCTGCTCTACGCAAGCTTATATTATTAGGCACGAAAGACGTACGGTTTCGTTTTAATGGAAGCATCTACAAGCATACTGATGATGTGGCAATGGGAAGCCTCTTATCTGCAGTGTTAACTGAGATTTTTCTAGGGCACCTAGAGAACACATCATTAAAGAGTGACATAAGTAAATGTGCTCAATATATATGGTACGTGGATGATATATTTCTTTAATGTATATATAATCAGAATGAATTCAATATTTCATGGGGTAGCAATAGAAATTCGTCCAGTAGATCAGTTTCTTCCTTCTTGGGGATCTCTTCAAGAAATATCTAAAGTATATCGTAGAAAAGGTACGAACGTAGACACAATTAATTTGGGTCTGCGAGACAACCCACTGCGCTACCCATTCCGAATATTACCCTTAATTCTAATTTATATACCATTTTATACTTTCTTGTTAGTCTACCCTTCAGGCGGAACTTATTTGTAGCATCTGAAGAGCTAATGTTCTAACTAACCGTCTTCGATCTACCATTATGCAACAGACACCATACTACGTGGGGAGATTCTATTGATTTGATCTCTAATGGCAGGAATTTTATTAAACGTGTATTGTCATTCAATATAAGTGGATTATTTTACAGACTCCAAATCAAATGTGCCCAGTTTCCTATTCAATCCGTGGCATACTCAGAAGTACTTTAAGAATTCCTAATAAGTTTAATATAGCAAAATAAATATAAACAAAATCCGGCCAATAGATCTTAAATCAAAATAATTTCCACAAGAGGTGTGGTGTCTCTTGTATATCGCCAGATGGATAATAGTTAGTTTGAATTTCAGGTATTATGAGATTCAAATAGGTTCCGCCTGAAGAAAAGGTTAACCAGAAAATATAAGTTAATATAAATATTGAAATTGCGGGTGGCACAATAGGTAGATTAACAGACTCCGAAGCAACTGTGCCCAAATTCGCATCTCATCCAGGGAAAATTCTAGACTATTTTAATAGTTCGCTATAGGGACAAATCCAGTTTAAAGGATGAATTGAGTTTGCTACCTGATGCTGGTCACAATTTCAGTAATCTCCGTCTTTCGGTACGAAATTAGCAAACCTCTAAATATAAGATACTGTTACAAGATCACCCACCACTCACTCCAACGTTGCGACTGCAGAATGAACATCTAAACGTAGTCAACATGTTTACATATCTTGGGAGCACTATCAATAACTTAGGCAATGTGTCCGACGAGGTGAGAATACGATCGCGAAAGCTAGGGTAGCTTTCTCGAACCTTCGTCATTAATTGAGTAACATGAATATTTCACTTTGCCTTAAAGATCGTGTTTACAATGCAGCTGTACGCGCAGTCTTACTATACGTTAGTGAAACTTGCCTCTTAGAGTTGATGATTTACATATATATATATATATATATATATATATCGAGTGGTGAGGGGACACCACTTGTACCAAATTCCCAAGAAACTCCATGAAATCAATGGAGCATTTGTCCTCCAAAAGGAGTCAGCCGCAGCAAAGTAAAAAGTATATATATATATATATATATATATATATATATATATATATATATATATATATATATGAGAACACAACAATTTATTCTATGGAATAACATTTATTAAGCGGGGATTCAGCTTATTGATTGCAATAGCTTCAGGCTTTTGAAGCTATTGTACCTGCGGAAATTCAAATAGATAGTCTATACTGATATATATATATATATATATATATATATATATATATATATATATATATTCTTATAATAAGAAACACAAATAACAAAGTGGATAAAAGCCATTTATTTCGTGAATACTAAGCATATCTTATACAATCATACATATTTATACATTTAGGGTTTTCAATTGATTATGCTAGTGGTAACAAATCTGACTCGTTTTTACTGCTGTTTCTTGTTTTGGCTAGTTGTTGAGTGTGTATGCGTTTGTGTTTGTGTGTATGCGTGTTTGCATGCAGATGTATACATGTATCATCTGGAAAAAACGAGCCTAAAATGTATAATTGACCAGTGCGCACTCTACAAAAGGTATGTAGATGATATCTTGTTGTTCATCTCAGAAGCAGCAGACCCTTACGAAATCCTCAAACAAGCAAATGGAGTCGATCCAGACATCAAATTCACTCTCGAGGTAGAGAAAGACGACAGCTTTCCCTTCCTTGACATCTAACTCACTCGAGAAGCAAACGGAGATTTGACACTGGCCATACATAGAAAATCCACTTTCACCGGACAATACATTCACTACAATAGTAGTGTGCCAAAATCCCACAAAAGAAACTTAGTAAACAACCTAGCAAACAGAATCAGGAAGATCTGCTCTGAACACAAGATTGAGGAAGAACTCGGCTACCTCAGGAAAATTTTGCTAATGAACAACTTCCCAGAGCGTTTCATTGATGTCAACATCAGACCATGGCAGATTCGTACTAGAGAGGATACCATCAAGCAGGTTTTCCTAAACTTACCATTTAGAGGCGACGTACCAGCCTCAATAATTGCACGGCGGCTGAATAGAATAACTAAGGAGAACTTTCCCAGTGTTAAAGTTAATATGACATTAAGTACACAGAGAATCATGAGGTTGGATGCCAAAGATCAATTGCCAATTCTCTCCAAATCATTCATAGTCTACAAATTCTTATGTATGTGCGGTAGCACATATATCGGACGTACGAAGAAGCAATTGATAAGCAGAATCCAGCAACATATGCCACAGAAATTGATTAACAAAGACTTGCCACTGTCAGGAAAATCAGCTATTTCCGATCATATATTGGCAACGGGGCACCCTGTCAATTAGACCTATTTTACAATTCTACATAGTAAATCATAAATATATATATATATATATATATATATTTATAATGTCCATTCCTTTTAATTAACAGTATTCTTTATAATTATTCGTTATTTGTGTTTTCCTAATTATATAATATATATATATATATATATATATATATATATTGAGGCCGGGACAAATCCAGTCTAAAGGATGAATTGTGTTTGCTACCTGATTTAATAATCGATTTATACTGATAGTATTCATATAATCAAAATTTTCTCACTAGATTTCGAATCAATACATATACAATCATGCTGATATTTTTAATTTTGATTATGATAATACTTTCTCGTGGTTGAATAAAAGACCTTTGTGATCAGCAAGATACTTTCTTGAGATTTTTATTTTCATGTTCTCTTTTATTAAAATTGATATGTTAGTCAAAAATACATACAATCAATTGCTTATTATGATTATCATTATTTGCATAATGTTATACTTGAATTATATGTTAATTTTTCCTTTTTCGATGATGAATGTATTACTCTTTATATAATCAATTATTGTACAAATGCGATTAATTAATAAGACCGTTTTTTCCTATATCATAATAACTATATCAAAATTGATATGACGTATGCAGTGATATTACAGCCGAACTTTCTGATGTTGATATATTGTACATTATAACTAGAGAGATTTACCTATCTATATGAGACTAATTGCACATATTTATGTGATGTGATCTTTTTTATATTGTACATTTTCCAATATTATTATCTATTTGATGGAACATTTGTGGTTTGAATCCAAATAAAGATGATAGAGAGATATATATATATATATATATATATATATATATATATATATATATGCTGAGATGCTAGACATCGGAGACGCTGAGAACTTACGCTGGTTCAACGTTTCGCCAGCCTCCTTTGCTCAAGCAATTAAAGACATCAAATCTAAGCACCAATTGGATTAATACGGTGTCTCAGTCAACATAATAACACTTTTTGGCTGGAATCTCTTCTCTCTGGTTGCTGATGCTATCAACCGATGCCTCGAAGCTACCTATCTTCCCCCGGAATGGCTTAAATCGACGATATCTCCTTTCCTAGAAATGGAACTTCGTCGATCTCCTCATTTCAAGATCTCGGCCCGATTACTATCGTCCCTTCTTTCACTAAAATTTTCAACAGGGTCTTGTACAACCTAATCTACCATTTCATTAAGTCTCAGGACAACTTCTATCTCCTTGACTATCAACATGGTTTCCTGAATGTCCGCTCCTCTTCCACCAACTTTGTCAATGTCCTTCATCACTGCTACTCCTCTATCTCCAGAGGTCATAAATGCCCTCTCCTCTTCCTAGATATATCCATAACTTTTAATTCTTTGTCATTTTCAGCAATTGAATTCGCTTTGTTGAGCAGTGGTATCTGCGGTAACGTCCTCAATCTTTAAAGTTACTATCTCCGAAACCGATGCGCAACCGTAAAAATCGGAAATAGTCACTCGAGGTCAGCCCTTATCCGATCTGGAGTTCCCCCGGGCTCCGTACTTGGTCTTATTCTTTTCAACCTTACATTCGCGTAGGTACAGGTTGAGGACAACCTTTTCAAGCTGTTTAAATATGCGGATGGCATGGTCATAGTATTCAGTAACCCCACAGCATCCAACCCTTTCTCACCCCTTATATTTTAGCTTTTATCCTCGCTCCATTCGCAGGTTAGCAATATCGGTCTCAAATTAAACTCCGCCACGACTCGTTTGATGAAACTCTCCTCCGACCCATTCTGTTCTCTCCCGGACGCAAATTATCCCCTTGATATTGAATTAATAGATTCCGCCAAGCACCTTGGCATCTTTCTTTCAAAATCTCTAGACTTCTCCCCACACTTTACACACACTACTTCCAAACTCTTCAGATGGGCCCGTTTGATCCTCTTCAAGACTAACGACCCCACTCTCCAATTCACGCTGTTCAAGGTCAATGTCCTACCTCTTATTTCATACGCCAGCAAATTCTACTGTCTTCTCACTCTAGCCTCCTCGTACGCTATCGAACAGATTTCCTCTAGATTTTCAAGAAGTGTCTTCCTTCACAGCAAAAATTATCGGGACGCCTAATCCTGGTCAACGTTCTGCTGCTTGTTTACTGTCGCTTACGAGCTGGCCCCTTTTATTCATAAGATAACAACTTGCTCTGTATCACTGTCTAATTTTGTCACCAAAGTCACCACTTATTACACGTTTTATTTTATTTAGAGAGAGAGAGAGAGAGTATATATATATATATATAAGAAGAGTATATATATATATATATATATATAGGCAGCAGGAGAACACCAAGTGGTGACGGGACACCACTTATACCGATTTCCCAAGAAACTCCATGATCAATGGAGCCGGCTTATCCTCCAAAAGGAGTCAGCCGCAGTAAAGTAAAGTAGTAAAGTATATATGAGAACACAACAATTTCTTCCATGGAGTAGCATGTACTAATAAATCCAATTTCTACCTCATATGCTCCACCCGAATGAAAAATTAACCACGAAAATTATGTTAGTATTTCAATTTAAAATTTGTGTAGTGTGATCTAAAATGGTACCATGGACAGTCGTTTCGTGTACCGTACGCGGAAAAAGATTTGGATAGTAATTGAAATTTGTACAATGTGGATAAAACTGATCTGCTGGATGAACTGCATTTCTATCCATACATATATAATGTGATTCGCGGTGACATCAACCTCACAATCTATATATATATAGGTTGGTATCTTAATTTGTTTTGCATGTCAATTAGGTATACCAATTATTATAATCAAGGTTGCGTTCTTGATATAAACCCCTGACCCATTAATTACTTACATATGTCAGTATAAACTATGAATTGTATAGTGTAGAAAAGGCAATTCATCCAGTAGACCGGTTTCGTCCTTATTGGGAACTCATCAAGTACTGGCCAGAATTTGCTGTGGACAGGATACGAACCTGGGCACGTCTGCTTCGGAATCTGGTGCTCTAACCACTGAGCTATCCTGCCGCACACTACACTACACACAATTTTCAGTTATATACGAACTAATGTAACTTGGTTAGTCAATTTTTCCTTTAGGTGGAGCTCATATGGCATCCATTTAGACCCAAAGTTCCAACTAACCATCCCTAATCTGTCATTACTGAACAGATCCCACACTACATGGGTAAGTGGTATTGAAATGAACATTTATATAATTAAACGAACATTGGTTGCGCGGGTGGTGATAACAATTATTATAATCAAGGTTGCGGACTTGATATAAACACCTGACCCATTAATTACTTACATATCCCAGTATAAACTAAGAATTGTATAGTGTAGAAAAGGCAATTCATCCAGTAGACCGGTTTCGTCCTTATTGGGAACTCATCATGTACTGACCAGAATTTGCCGCGGACAGGACTTGAACCTGGGCACATCTGCTTCGGAACCTGGTGCTCTAACCACTGAGCCATCCTGCCGCACACAACACTGCACACAATTTTCAATTATATACTAACTAATGTAACCTGGTTAGTCTATTTTTCCTTTAGGTTCCGAAGCAGACGTGCCCAGGTTCGAGTCCTTTAATTATATAAATGTTTATTTCAATACCACTTCCCCATGTAGTGTGGTGTCCGTTCAGTAATGACAGATTGGGGATGGTTAGTTTGAACTTTGGGTTTAAATGGATGCCATATGAGCTCCACCTAAAGGAAAAATAGACTAACCAGGTTACATTAGTTAGTATATAACTGGAAAATTGCGTGTGCAGCAGTGTGCGGCAGGATGGCTCTAGTGTTATACCGGGTTCCAAAGCAGACGCCTTTCTACACTATACAATTCTTAGTTTATACTGACATATGTAAGCAATTAATGGTTGTGTTTTTATCAAGACCGCAACCTGATTATAATAATTGTTAACACCACCCGCGCAACCAATTTTCGTTTAATTAAGTATACCGTAGGATTATTAAGGAAAGAGAATTGAAGTCTGTCAATTAATTAACTCTATTTTAAATTAAATAAACTTCTATGCTTAAATCGTCGTTGCTTTTACTAATTTCATAATGCTTATAGTATCATACGGTCGATTGTTGAAGAAACTAGTTATTGTCCTGGGCTAATTTTTTCTTAATAAGTGTTACAATGCATAGATAGATTTATATATAGGTTTTAATTTTTTTTAAACTTTGAACCATAAGACTGAGAACTTACACGTTTTGTGGTGTGAAATTGGCATTCTTCTGTCTGTGTAGCATTACATAAATCCGTTGGGCAATTGTGTATTATATCGCATTGATATGTGATAGGATTCCATGTCTCATAACTTTCACACTTGCAAGCTGCCTGGTGATCAAACAATCCTGCGTCTAACTTCATACAACGATCCTCTTCACAGAATGGACTGTTTCTACAAGGGTTTGGGCATATAAAAGCAGAGTATGTTTCATTCGTAGCAATTTCCATCTGAGATATGGCAAAACAGGAGTAAAAACATTGCAGGATCACATAGTTGGCCATTTCAAGATTTTTTTGGGAATATGATAGATTTTTGAGAGCAATGTCTGTATCGAAATCAACAATTTCATCGTAAGATGGATAAAATGTATTAGTATCGTTTTCACATTTGTAGTGTATTGGCATAACTAAAGGATCGTAAAATGCATCGTAAAATGCCTTACGCAGCAAACTACGACATACAGTTTCATCATATAGTCTGATACAAGACTTGACTGGCGGTATGTCTAAATGCTCCTGCAGAACCTGGATGAACGTATTGTTGATATCAAGAGGGAGAGGTGAAAAGCCGACCTGTTCATTTGAAGATTTGAAAGCTAATTTCACTACGGAACTGGCAAATACTTGTGCATCTATTCCGTTCTGAAATGCACTTGGGCAAAAAATTGGGTTAAACCGCGTATCTCGAAATAAATATCTTAACGTATTATTTTCACCAAAGACATTTGAAGTTACGAGCAATAAAGCAGCCAGGCATATAAACGTTAGAGTTGGATGGTTGTGCATATCGAGTTAATGAAGGAATCATGCAACGTACTATTGTATACATAAAAAGCAGATATACAATGTAACCAATGCATACGCATTTACATTTCAGTATTGCTTCATTGCAGATGTGCGATCTTTAGCAAGTGCATAAATAAAAACTGAACTTTGTTTATTTATATAACTACCAAATAATGTTTCGTTTATATATCAATAGAGATTGTCTACAATGCACTAGTTTTTGCAATAGCATAAAAAATACATTAAACAATGTTTGTTTACAAAACTAACTAACGAAATTATTTGTTTTTATTTCAATATAGACTGCAAATGCGCTGTTTTATGCAAAAGCAAAAATAAATTACATTGAACATTGTTTGTTTACATGTACACAAAAGTCTAAACGATTCTTATAATCAAGGTTGCGGTCTTGATATAAACACCTGGCCCATTAATTACTTACATATGTCAGTATAAACTAAGAATTGTATAGTGTAGAAAAGGCAATTCATCCAGTAGACCGGTTTCGTCCTTATTGGGAACTCATCATGTACAGGCCAGAATTTGCCGCGGACAGGACTTCAACCTGGGCACGTCTGCTTCGGAATCTGGTGCTCTAACCACTGAGCCATCCTGCCGCACTGGATGAATTGCCTTTTCTACACTATACAATTCTTAGTTTATACTGATATATGTAAGTAATTAATGGGCCAGGTGTTTATATCAAGACCGCAATCTTGATTATAATAATTGTTATCACCACCCGCACAACCAATGTTCGTTTAATTATATAAAGGATTCATTTGCTGACTAAAGTATAGTAGAAAATTCAGATATGTATAACGACAACCGGATAAATTATAAAAGTGATATACTTTAACAAAAAAATTATTACTATAATAAAGGTTGCTATTTTGATATAAACAACTCACCCATTAAGTACATAAAATTGTCAGTATGACTAAAAATTGTATATTGTAGAAAAGGCAATGTTTCCAGTAGACCGGTTTCGTCCTTATTGCGAACTCATCACATACGGGCCAGAATTTGCCGCGGACAGAGGTCGTTTATGAGCACGTCTGCTTCAGAATTTGTTGCTCTAACCACTGAGCCATCCTACCGCACACTACACCCAATTTTCAGTCATATGCTAACTAATGTAACTTGGTTAGTCTATATTTC
Source organism: Eudiplozoon nipponicum (assembly GCA_029291075.1). NCBI lineage: Eukaryota > Metazoa > Platyhelminthes > Monogenea > Mazocraeidea > Diplozoidae > Eudiplozoon > Eudiplozoon nipponicum. The sequence goes on from JAQBSW010003113.1 coordinate 49,790, forward strand.
CTTTAGGTGGAACTCATATGGCATCCATTTAGACCCAAAGTTCCAACTAACCATACCTAATCTGGAATTACTGAACAGATACAACACTTAAGTGGAAGTGATATTGAACAAAGCTCAGACACGTAGACAGAAGCGTACAGGGAAGGTAAGGTCAGTGCGTATTACTACTGTCACTAGGCCGACCTTGTCACCTATGGTTGTTATCTATCCACTACTTTGTGATTGATATAGGTGCTGTAATATCTTTAATAACGCCAAATATCCCAAAAACGTTCAACATCGATGTCAATAAAAGGCCACCAAAACGCAGTCAAGAAAAATAAATTGCTTGACGAATCTCAGATTATCGCTAGGTCTACGTCGTGTATTCCCGTGGAAGTTTGTCGTAGCAGATGTGCCTTATTGTATATCAGACTAAGATTACCTAGTTAAATATGGACTGGCCAAAGATACTATATTAGACCTAATTACGAATTTAATTGTACGTACTTTAGTTGGAACTGACGATCGCCTAGCTTTTTCACACAAGTGCAATGACTCGTTTGAATCCACTCATTTACTTGCACACAGAAAAATTCGCCTAAGTCCAACTTGCATCTGTGCTGGGATCTAACTGACCAGCTGATGCTTGAACGAATAATAAGTCTGCTTGCTCAACGTACCAACATGCAAAATTACATGCTGTTCAGCCAAATGCACCGCTAAGATTATCCACCGTCACAAACGATGTAGTCATGGATTCTTCACTTAAACAAGATGTCAAAGGGGAGATACACCACATCGCACGTTATTCCAGATAGTTACAACTCGCAGAAAGGAAATATTTGGCAGTGGTAAGATAACATTTAGCTCTGCTAGTCACCTGCCTCCATTTTGAACTTTATCTCTTGTGTCGTCTATTCAGAGTCAAAATCGGCAATCTTTTGCTATTGGAGGCTCTACGAAAGGTTCCCAAAATTATCCACAAAGTATAATTCGGAAGACGATCCAGCATAGTGAGTTCAGCTTTTGCAGTACTCATGGGCAAGGAAAAGATAATGTGGTGGCTAATTGTTAATCTTGCATTGACTTAAATTCAATAGTCCATCAGGATGCCGAATTTTTACTAAGGCACGGCATTCAGACGAAGCAACGTACTGACAAAGAAATCACAGCGTGTCGACGAAAGTACTCAAATCGGTTTACTAATTTCAGGCTAGGCGATGTGGAGGTCATCGCATTTAATAGTGAAGGCGAGTTGGTTTGAAAATTTGGCTCCCACCAGACTATCGCCGCTTGGTATTTGATGAATAACATAATCCGAGTCATCCTGGTGAGGATGGTACACGAATGTTGCTATAATTAAGTTTATTTTGGAAGACTTGTAGACGAGATATTACAGAATGGGTAAAAGCATTTCGGTTATATCAGCTCTCAGAAGTGTTTTGTCACACATTCAAAATTTGGCCGTTTCGAGCTGCCTAACGCTTGCTTCAAATTTAACTATTTTGACTTTATTGCTCTTCCTGAAGTAATTGTATTCTGTTATTGCATGCCTCCAATTGATCGACATAGAAGTTGGCTTGGGTTAGTACCACTAGCTAGTGAAAATGCGGAGAAAAATAGTTACGAGTTCGTGCTACAATGGGTAGCAATATTTGGGGTACCAGATGTTATAATAACTGACCAAAGTGCTAATTTTAGGACTCGTATTTTCCGAGATAATTTACAGTTTCAGGGAGTCAATGTGCGATGAAAAACAGAGTACATTCTTAAGTGCAATAGTCCAGTGGAAAGCGAACATATCGAGATAAAGACGGTGTTGGGCGCTTCTCACAAACAGTCTTATTGATTTATCGTACTCCCATTAATATTGTTTGTAATGTGATCATGGAATCGCGATAGCATGACGGCATTCGATGCATGGGTCACATTTGGTCAAAGTCCGCAATTCCCGGTGAATCTAATGAGCTGTTTTAAAGTTAGTGATGCGGCACCAGCGATAGAAGTTAAACGGCAACTACAAGGCGTTCTACAAAGTCTGCATCCGCAACCATTCAGAGAAAGCCATTCGCCAGTTTATGTTTCTGAGGTTTTAGATGTACTTAAGCAATTTTATGTCCGTATTGATGCTGTTCAGTGGTCGTTGGAGCCAGTGTATTCTGGTCGCCATTCGATAATTATACGCGGTCTTAAGTTCTCTGTGCTTAATTATAACGAAATTCATACACCAGTGCCCACTGATCGATTGAGGTCTGTATTCTATTTCTGGATTCGGATAGCAATTATAGCACAATGTGGTAACGATCAATAACAGTGGCCATCATCAGACCAAACGTCAACAGGTAGATCAAAGCTTATTCAAGAAACGAGAACAAGACCCGGTCCACGAGTTTAATTTAAACTTTACGTGGATGGCGACAATTATGGGGGCGCGGGATGTTGCACAACCATTGTTAAAACACACCGTGTAAAGGTCATTTTTAGGGGCGCTTTTATTCCACCACGCATAGAACCGTATTTCTGGTGAACCAGTTAAGCTTATTCGTGCTCATAAAGATAAATTAAAAATATTCTTCATTTTCGTTGATTATAGCATTATACTTGAACAGACTTTTTGTTTATTTAAATAATGCAATTTTTTAACTTTTTACTTGTTATATAATTTTGTCAGAGGGTGGGTTCATTTTACGTTTTATTTATTGGGAGGCAACATCTGCTATTTTTTTGCATGACTAGTTTGAGTAGTGATTGGTTGAGTGATAATATCTTGATATATAATTTGAGGTTGATTACAGCGTCGGGCAATATATATATATATATATATATATATATATATATATATATATATATATATATATATATATATATATATATATATATATTACGAGCCTAACCAAAGTGAACACTATTCTTAGCTTAACATTGTGAGCGCTGATAATATAAAATTCCATACTACAAGTGTAGTTTAATAATTGTGGAATTTAAATGTCTTTAATAAGAGTTAGATACTTATTATAATCAAGGTTGCAATCTTGATATGAGCACTTAACCCATTAATTACTTATATATGTCAGTTTAAACTAAGTATTGTATAGTGTAGAAAGGGAAATTCATCCAGTAGACCGGTTTCGTCTTTATTGGGAACTCATCACGTAATGGCCAAAATTCAACGCGGACAGGGCTCGAACCGGGGCACGTCTGCTTCGGAATCTGGTACACTAACCACCGAGCCACCTTGCCGGTAGATATTATTTGTGGCAGAGAACTACTATAAATGTAATTGTGTATTAGGTATTGCGAACCTAGTAATAAATTAGTTCAATGACTTCAGAGGTACCAAATCGCCTGCTCCTGTGCTTACTGGCGACTCATCAGTAGGAACCGGTATTACGCCCATTACTCATTATATATTCAAGTTAGGAACGGGGGGAAATTGTATAGTACATTCTTCTATGAGAAATATGAAATAATAGGACGGAAAAGTCTCGTCAAATGAAATGTGGTTCAAACCGGGATCGAACCGGGGACCTTCGTGTAAAGCAAATGTATGGTAGGTTAAGGGCGTAATAACGGCTCCTACTGATGAGTCGTCAGTGAGCACAAAACGAATGTGCACGAGATTATACTTTCAGTTCATGCTGTCTTTGGCTTTTACTACTGGCCGTATTTGAACTAATTTGTTACTAGGTGCGCAACGCCTAATACACGATTTTGTGTATATTAGTTCTTCGCCAAAAACAGTATCTAACTGTTATATCTTTAATCTAATTATGTGATGATTATCGCGAAATGTAATAACTGATATTGTTCAAGGTCAGAGTGTATGGATTGGCTGGAGTAAAATGTGTCGAGAAATAGTTGTAATTCTAAATTCTGGTGAACTTTGGCATATATTGAAATCCATCGTGTTTGTACCATGTAACGACTCGGCAGCCATAGTGTTAGTATCATGTGCCTTTTTTAAAAAGGAGCATAAATGCTCACTTAACGTTATGTAGTACACAATCTATACATGTATCTAGTATTTCATACCTTGATTATGAATTTAGGATTTTTACCATCGTGTTCTGTTGATACTCAAGGTAGACTGACACGCTTCGGTTTGTGTGATTGGTGGTAGTTTTGCTATGTTGTGCAATCATTTATATACAATGGAATTGGGGTTTATGTTATGCTCGCAAACTTGATTTGAATAAATGTTACCCTCATCTGCGCAATCAATGATGGTTTAATTGTGTAACTTCTATATATGTGGTAAATGCTGCAAAAAGTTAATGTTCTCGTATGCATATATATTGTCCAGCGGAAATCTTTAGTCAAGTATACTGTGTGTAAGACTAGTATGGTTGAGAGCGACCAGTCTAAAATTAGGTTCGATAGATATGCTTTGCAGTTTAATATTTGCTAATGAGTATTCTGTTGTACTCGGATGATGATCACGGAAAGCGAAACGCATCAAAAATTGTGATTGATTTTAGTGTTCCTATTTTATCCTACTGGATATATACAATGGAATTGACATGTATGTCATTTCACGAACTTGATTTAAGGAGATCACTTATTATTCGCAGAAATTGCCATGACCATGTTTGCGATATTTATTTGGAGTTTTTATAGGCGAGTTTTGATTAAATACGTTTGAAAATATATAAAAACAGACATAATTCAAAATTTAAGCCGATAAAGTTCTTGTTTTAAACCCTTCAAGTACTGTCCAGAGTTTGTCGCAGACTTGCTTCAACCGACCAAATTGGAAGCAGTGTTTATTACTAGCAACTCCCAAAATCCTGCCGCACACAGCACGCGATATTTGGCTTTCTACTGACTTTTAGTCAAGTATGAAAGAGCAAAATTTTTAATTTGAAGTACACATGCGTTTTTTACCTCATCATGACTCATCAGAAGGAGCCGATTTGACGGACAATAATTTAACTAGTCGACGAACATCACAGCAAAACTACCGCCAGTCGCACGCACTGACGCGTTTCGACCTTCCATGGTCATCATCAGAGTACGACGGCTAACTGACTAGCGAGGATCGATCCGCATTCCTAATATATGGAAAGCAAAAAGAAATAGGCGGTTCTGAACTCTAGTTGTCTTGCATACATTGTACGTGACTGGAAATGTCGGCTGCACCATTTCTATGCAGTTACGAACATTAACTGGTTGCAGTTTTTGCCACACACATACGTAGACAATACAATTAAACAATAATTGATTGCGCGTGTGGCGGTAACAATTCTTTAAATTAAGTTTGCCGTTGTACTCTGATGATAAACATGGAAGGTCGAGAGGCATCGGTGCGTGCGATTGCCGGTTGTTTAGCTATGTTTTTCGACGAATGGTTAAATACTCTGAGATTGGTGGTTACTTCAAGCTCGAAAACTTGATTTAATGAATTTTTATCACCACTTGTACAATCAATTATTGCTTTATACGGACAATAACCATAGTATATTTGATTAAGAATGTGGGTCTGTCAAACGGTACAATATTCTATACCAAAATGTATGGAATTAGTAAAGGCGTTAATTTCCAATAAAGACTTCCCCAATGTGACTTGAAAGCCAATTTACAGAAGATAATATATACCGAAACTTAACGGGCACGAAAAAGTGGTTTTAGTGTTAGGGTGAAGTTCGCTATAGTTTATAATAACGTCAAACACGTAACTCATTTTACTCCACTTAATCTAAACAGTTTGGTTTTGCGTTGCTTTATTTATCACATTTCGTTGTAATCACGACCTCATTCAACTACATTTCTAAAAGTTATACGTTATTTGTTTAGGAAAAGTAATACAAATACGCATTAGTGCATTAGGTATTGCGTACATAGTACTGAATATGCTACAAAAAACAAGAAAGACATACCAAGACAGCGTGAACGAAAGTTAAACTAACAATTCCAAATGTGTTTCGTGCTTACTTGCGACTCTTTGTTGAGAGCAGTTACGTATTATATATAGGTATGCAATATTTAATGCAAAGTTATATGTAAATATATAAGATCTCCGTAGTAGAATTCGATAATCCCTTTATATTTAATCTAATTTTGTAACGATTATAAAGAAAAACTGTAGCAAATGTCGTTCGTGGTCGGAGTGTAAATTTTTTTTAAGCAACAGGTGTTAAATAATGGCTGCACTTCTCAGTTTTCGTGAAATTAAGCCTAACTTGAAACCCATTATATTAGTACCCGGTGAAAGATCGTAATTTTAAAATCGATATACTTGTTTTATTGTAAATCTTGATATTTTGGATACATTGTTTTGGTACTCTGTGCAGGTTGTGTATTTCGATAACTATTTTTCTGATATCTCGATGACCATTGTTTTGATAATTTTTACAGACTCGGCAAATATTGCATAAAGTGAGATGACACTGAAGTCCCCATGTAGTGTGGTGTCTGTTCAGTAATGACAGAATGGGAATGGTTAGTTGAAACTTGGGTCTAAATGGATGCCATATGAATTCCACCTAAAGGAAAAATGGACTTACCAAGTTACATCAGTTAGTATATGACTGAGAATTGTGTCTAGTGTAATGTGCGGCAGGATAGCTCAGTGGTTAGAGCACCAGAATCCGAAGCAGACGTGCCCAGGTTCGAGTCCTGTCCGCGGCAATCTTTGGCCAGTACATGATGAGTTCCCAATAAGGACGAAACCGGTCTACTGGATGAATTTTCTTTTCTACACTATACAATTCTTAGTTAATACTGAAATATGTAAGTAATTAATGGGTCAGGTGTTTATATCAAAACCGCAACCTTGATTATAATAATTGTTATCACCACCCGCGCAACCTATGTTCTTATAATTATATAGATGTGTATTTCAACACCAGTTCCCAATGTAGTGTGGTGTCTGTTCAGTAATGACAGATTGGGGATGGATATGAAACTTGGTCTTAATGATGCTACAGAACTACATCTATGGGCTAATTCTTAGTTTATACTGACATATGTAAGTAATTAATGGGTCAGGTGTTTATATCAAGACCGCAACCTTGATTATAATAACTGAAGTCACATTACCGAAGTCTTTCTTGTAAATTAGTGTCCTTACTATTTGCATACCCTTTTTATACTATATTGTACCAGATTAAGCAAAAAATGCATGTGCACATAAAACTATGCCTATCTTTCATGCTGACTTGGTGTAGCCCTCAGGCCCTATGTGAACTTATTTCTTAAAACGTAATACCTAATATACATTTTCCAATAAATATAAACAAAAACCTTTTCGCATTAGATCTTCAAACCAATACTATTTTTCAGGTGAAATGGTGTCTGGCCTAAGCTTGAATGTAATTTAGGATAAAATTGAATATTGCATGCAGAATGCGACAGGGTTCGTGGAGTGGTTAGGTCAACTCGCCATTTCAAATGTGGCCCAGTTCGAACCCTGTCCATGGCAAATTATGGACAGTACTTGAAGCATTTCAAGTAGGGAAGAAATCGGTCTACAGTATGAATTGCGTGTCATCTTACATAATACGCAGTTTTAACTGACAAAGTAATGCATCATGAGATTGGTGTTTATGCCTTTATTCTTCAATTATACGTCATGGTTAAAGTGAACAAACAAAATCTTGCGAACGTGCTGTACTTACTTATTCACACGGAGAAATCAAAAAGTTTGCTTAAATATATGCTTCGACTTACATAAGTAATGACACAGCCATTAGAGCGATTTTATTTTTTATTTAATTATATAACGAATTATTAATCGATAACTGGTCTAGAAATTGTACTAGAATATCCGGATATAATGACAGCTTAAGCAACACGCTCCGTTTGAAAAATCTAGATAAACAAATTAAGGTTTAAGATTTTTCAATAAATGAAATTTGGATAAAAAGAAATTCAGAATAATATTGACAATTATACTACCGTAGGCCTTTGCATATTATTCATCAAAAAGTTTGTATTAAGCCCACACAGTCTGCAAGCTAGGAAAAGAACCCAAACCGAGTTATTGGCTAACAATTACACGTGAAGTTAACTCTTAACATTTTAAAATATTAAGTTTAAAAGAAAATCTGTAAACCTGATCCTCTTTAAGACCCACTTTTTATTTATTTATTTAGACATGAATTGTCCTTACTTTAGCATGAAACTACTTGTTCAAGTTATCGAGCATGTGTATTTATCGAGCATTTACAAATATTTGCATTTGAATTTGATATGGCTACGTATATTTCACTTACATAAGGCATAGAAATTGAGATAAAGCAGAAAGAGTGCAACGTTACAAATTCTCTTCTTTTGACAATATACCCAATTTTCACGTTCTGTAAGCAATCTTCTTTTTATTACCTCATCATCTGTTTTCGTGTACAGTATTCTTTTAAAACGATTTATTCACTTTTATTCCAATTCATGATGCCTCATTGAAAACTTTACTTCATTGACAAGAATTATCGGTTTCATTGCTATAATTTTATACACGTGAAAAATTATATGTACACGTTATTGCAATTCTACGGCTGATATAATCGAAAGTTCTGACCTTCCTATCTAGTATGTTCTCTCTCGCCGGATTTTGCCTTTAGTACACGCAAAAGAATAACTTTGTTCACGGCGTTTTTGTCACAAGTACTGATAATTAACTCTTTAAAACAACTTTCTCTGCTCACCTTTCAAAGACCTACTTATTTGAATTTTGAAATTAATTGGACAATCATGGCAACAATTTTTTATTTGTCGTTTATTTAAGGTGTATTTGGCAGTTTTTAAAATTAATTAACAACAATGACTATTTGCGGAATCAAAATCAGATAAATTTTTGTCCTGCCTTTTTAACCAATGAAACTTATCCCTCCAATCAAAATCATGTTTCCACAGTAAATACGAACTTATAATCAGCTATAAATTGATTATAAAGATAGGAAAAAATAATTAATTACGGAAATGACAATATATTAGTTAGTTCATTTCAAAGTTCTTCCATAGATTACCTGATCTGCGTTTTGACTAACGCAGTTTTCATTGTTCCAGTAATTCATCGAATTAAGCAGTTGTATTCACGAAACAAATGAAGCAAGTCATTTGTTTCGTGAGATGCAACTGATGAAGGCCTATACGGTAGCTTGGAAATATATTGATGAGAAAATTAATTGAATATGAAACCTGCGTTAGTCAAAACGCAGATCAGGTAATTACAATTATTCCAGGTGCGCATCAATGCAACTCCTTCTTCCATAGATTTTTTATTAAAATTGATTTTTAATGATAATTTCCATCATTCTCATCCTTAAATTGCATGAGTCCATCTTGAGCCAACTCACAACATGTAAGACGAAGATGTTAAACTATTTTTTAAAAACTAATTGAATCACTTAGCAATCTTGATGTTTATTTAACGGTTGTCCATTAAGCCATACTTTGTAAAAATATCTACACGAAAGAAGATACATTCCAACGAGTGGAATTGAATGAAAATTTGCGTATTATACAGGGTGTCTCTTGTAAGATCAGCTAATACATGGGCAGAAGGAAATGCAAAGATCATTATAAACAAAAGACCTTATCTTATAACCGTGGGTGTTACGTACTTATTAGCGACATATCAGCGAGAGGCGGCAGTTCATACGCAACCAATTATTTGTTTGGCCACGGAATCTACAGATGACTGCAATATTTGAAATAGTAATTAACATTTAACTTTTTCTGAAAGCAAACATCTGCGCCCCATAATACTTCATTGCTCACTTCATTTGTTAATGCTTCACTTGTGACATTTTATATGCTTTTTCATGCTTTTTATTACTTGAAATATAAAGAAAAATGTAAGCATAACATTTCCAGGACGACTTTTTATTGGGCGCTAGGCCAGTAGACTATTGTAGAAAAGTGCCATTTTATTCGCGCTAAATTATTTTAAATGCTTTGAACTTTTCTTTTATGCTCAAAAATCACTAAAAGTAGAATAAATTGTTTATATGACGATCTGCTAGTACATGGATTTGATGTTGACCATAAGCAATGAATAAATCTTGCGCCCATCACTATTGAACAGTTTGTCCTTAATTAAAACACTCATTTATTAACTAGTTCAGTTACGTTGTCAAGATTAAATTGAAAATTAACTGTCTTAGTTTATTGTTTAATTGAATATAATTAAATGATATAAAATTATACTAATAAATATTTAGGATTGCCATTTTCCATACTTACACACAGATATGCAAAAATACAGTGAAATAAAGCTCTATCCCAAAGCATATTTCTTTTATTAAACTGTTTAATTAACAAATATCATTTGAAAGTTTGTGGATTGCCAGCTTTATACGTTGAAACCGCAAGATTTGCCTTTGCGGGTTTTCGCTTTCCACTGTCAGTTTTGCAAAGATCCCTGTGATCCGCATTTCAAAGTACGCATCTGTTTTGTCTTCGATCAGGCTGGGTGCATATTCGTCCCTTTCTTCCGATGGCTTCATCATTGTTTATACTAACCATTGGAAATGAAGATTAGATAGCACCTCATTTCCAGTATTTAGCATGAACGATGTTGAAGCCTTCGGAAGAATGGTACGAATACGCACTCAGCCAAAACGAAGACAAAACTGATGTCTACTTGGAAATGGGGATCAATGGGATCTTCGCAAAACTTTGCGAAAACCCGCAAACCCAAATCATGAGATTCAAAATATAATTATCATTAATAAAATTTAAGATCAACATTTAAATAATTAAATTATCTATTAAACACCGAGAAAAAATACTTCTACATAAACATATCAAGATAAAAATAATTACACCAATTATATTATGTAATTAAAATATAGTTATATTAAATAAGCATTATAACAAAATCGAAGATTTAATCAAATCTGCATAATAATTGCGGTTAAAATAGGATGAATTCCAATGAATATATTGTCCATTTTATCAAAAATTTAATCTTTTATTCGAAATATTTATTTTATCCGATTCGTTTTATCATCTACTTTTTATAATGGACAGTGACTCATTGAATATTTAAATTATGATGCATTCAAAATTATACTCTCAATTGTATATATGTCTTAATCTAAGTCCTCCGGTATTTGTTTAGTTTCCTTCTCTTTATGTCTTGAATCCGAGTCAAATTTTACCTTATTCCTTCCTTGGCGTTTTTTTTATTAATTTCTCTGGGTATCCATTTTTAGTGATTTTATACTAAGGTTTTCTAAATTCCTCTTGACTATAACTAAATCAGCCTCTCTAAGACTCACTAATGTCCTACATTTCAAATTGTTTATTTAAATGCTATAAAGAGGATTCGAATACAATTAAGCGAGGCACTACGAGTAACCATTCCCAGTATAATTTATTTAAACACCGTCGTTCCGAATCATTCTCGCATTTAGAAATGCTATCGCCCAGATATTTCTTTCTTTGCTGTGTACTTTAGATCATTTATTATATTTGCTCAATTAAGGAATTTTATCAATCCATAATCACTATGTTACCAGATTATAAGAATTTAATCAAGGAACCTAACAAAAAATTCCACTTGAGAGGCCTTTTTCTAGGAGAGCTTTTCCAATTTGAAGAATAAATGTATTGACAATCTGAACAGACAATGCTTGCTCTATTAACACATCTCTGACTTGTTTATATCTGAAAGTAAATTATGTAGATATTCTAAATAATGCCCGTTTTATGCAAGGCTCGCCTAAGAATAAATATATTGCAGAAGATGTTAAATTTTGGTATGCATTTTCTAGAAAATGAAAAAACGAAATTAAAGTTGAAATTTACATTTTTGGTGGCAAATCATCAGAAAATAATTATAAACTCGATTAATTATTGATGTTCACGAGGAAAAAATAAATAGTAAATGGTGTGATAGGTCTAAAAGCTGATAATAGTGGGTGATGGTTTTAATAAATCCAATAATCAACGAGCAAGAAATGCATGAACAGATTAAAAATACCAAAGCTTTTAAAAGAGTAAACAGATCCTACGGACAGGTCACAGGGTGAGGTTAGGACTTGGACAAACAAATTGATTATATCCGAAAATGGAGAAAAGGTATGGTTTTACACATTTACAGAGAAATACAGACCAACCAAGGGTTTATTGTTCAGTAAAAGTGCATAAGGATGGACAACCACTGAGGATGATTGTTAATGGCTAATTAAATAATCATCTTTCAATATATTATATGACAGTCATATTTCGTTAAGCAAATGTGTTGGAAAGTTTGTGAATGTCCATGTCATCATCTAATACAGTACAGCCATAAATGATCATTATTGACAACTGAGAACTGTAATAAAAATCGTTACGCCTAATATTCAACGAAGCATTGGGCATTAGTTTAATCGGTTGAATGAAGTATTCAGAGTAAAAGGTTATGGGTGATCGATTTGTTAATATAATTGGCTACAGTTTGTTAATTTTAATTACAGTTTTAATTCTACTTTAAGTAACGTGTTGGTTTGGTAGAATTTTTGCGGATTTGGTTTAAACGGTTAACACATGGAAATTAAACAGGAAGTATCGATTTATACAAGACGTCTTTTCCTAATCATTTTGATGATCTCTTCCTCTTACTCTCCCTCTCTTTTTCTCTATGTCTTAATCTAAATTCATTTATTTATTTAAATGATAAGTTTTAGTTCTTAAATTTTGATCGTGGATGGAGAATTGAAGCTAGTCTGGTATTTATTGCCAAATTGTAAACTAGCATTAACAACTTACATATAAAACGCGTCAAAATCAATTTTTCTATCGATTAAAGTGGTTCTTTAAATCAAGTTTGCGAGCTTGAAGTACACAAAAATCCTATTTTATTTAACCAATCGTCGAACAGCATAGCAAAACTACCGTCAGACACATGTACTGATGCGTTTCGACCTTCCATAAAAATCATCGTCTTACGACGGAAAACTGACTAGCGAGGACCAAAAGGCAATGCATATATATCTTGTTATGCTGTTCGTCAACTCGATAAATAAAATAGGATTGGTGTGTACTTCAGGCTAGCAAACTTGTGCAATCGATGATTTTTTAATTGCATTACCTATATATATATATATATATATATATATATATATATATATATATCGTACATTTACAGAATGTTAATGCTCGTGACTGTATAGAATATGTGCAGCCGAAATTTCATGTCAAGTGCAATGTATGCGAAACTACTAGAGGTGAGAGCCGCATATCTAATGTTGATTACCATATATACGTTTTGTTGTTTGATCCTCGCTAGTCAGTTTGCTGTCATGTTCTGAAAATGATCTTGGAAGGTCGCAACGTGTCAGTGCGTTGCGGCTGGCGGTAGTCTTGCTATGTTGTTGGATTGGTGTGTACTTTAATTTCACAAACTTGATTTAAAATTTTTTTTACCACCACCCGATCAATCATTGATTGTTCAATGATTAACGTGATCATAAGTCGATGGCTGAGAGTTATGATTTATGTGAGTCCAGATCTACGTGAAAAAATTCTACTACTATTAAAAGAAACTTAGTAAATTAGAGAAAAATCTGATGCTTATGTGTTCTCATGTATTGTTTTAAATTCCTTAATTTATTACCAAAAATTATATGTGGAGAGATGTCAGGTGCAATACCAGCATTAATTATGTTACTAAATAACTATTATACACAGTGTTGTTCATTAAATTGAGAACTATGTTTTCATTATAATTACGAAAAACTAATCATAATTCAGTACAATTTTTTTGAAACATTGATGGGGACAGTGGCATATATTTGGATGCTTTTATATAAAATTATATGCATTTGTATACGTATTTGATAAATATTGTATTAGGTTATATGTTGATAGTAAAAATTCATTAATATTATTCGTATGATTTATAATCATGGATGTGTCTCCGAAGAAAGTGACCTGTATTAATTCGTTGTGTCAGCTTCTTTGCATATTTGTGTGGATAAGGTACCGACTAGGATGAAATATCCGTACAAAACAACAGATTAGAACGTTAAAAAGCTTAAAAAATGCGAGATTATTGGTTTCACATTTAATTTGCTTTTGCTGCGTGAGGTAGTGGTTAGAAATTGCTAGTAAAACGTGCTTCTACGAGATGTTTTCTCAACTCGTGCCTCTCGCAGTTCTGAGTAATATGATTTTGTATCTTTAAAAAGAAAATAGGTGGAAAAAAATCTCAGTAAAAAGGAGCATTAAGAAAAACAGTTATGAAGCAAATTGAACAATCTGAATCAAACGACTGTACATTTAATTGTTGTAATTAGAGCCATTAATATTTACATTAACAATCTTAAAATTTTGTATTCGATATATATATATATATATATATATATATATATATATATATATATATTACGGACTGCATGCATATACCTGTTTTTACCATTATACATTTCTTCAAGGAGCATGTTGTCTACCTAAATTAACAGAACAGAGAATGGCTTAATGGACCCTTATTGGGCACCATACAGCTTAGGATACATCTGACGAAAGCACTAAACGAACTACTGCAACAATGAGGCATACAATTAAAAATGGCATGTGTTATACAGTTTAATAGAATAATGGACAATTTGCAAGGCTCTGAAGCAAATGTGCACTGACTAGAGTTCCATACGTAACGTAAGTTGCCTATAATTTTTCAGTGCATTGTAAGAAGAAAAATAAACTACTTTATCAAACGAATTTTTCAACAGATAAAATCTTCCTTTAACAATGTCAATAAACACCCCCTACATACACAGACACCCATATATATTATATATATATATATATATATATATATATATAAAGATATATATATCATGGTAACTTTCCATTGTGCAGAACCAAAAATAAATTTTATCAGATTCAAGAAACGCTTCTTTTTCATTATTTTGTCAAGTATTTACAATTGAACATCTGTTTATATATAAATTGAATGAAAAACCAGACAGAAATATGTAAACATGCGTCCACAAACGAAGCCTTATGGATAAAAAAAATTTCAGCCGGATATATGCAAGCAGAAAAAGCATGTTCAGGAATTGAGCTTTAACTGGAAGTGACACACTCAATTGTTTGGATGTTTTCCTTATTTACACTCTCTACATTCTCACATATTTCTATCTTGTTTTTCCTCTAAATCTACACATAATGAGATGTTCATTTTTAGATACTTGAGGAAGAAGCGTTTCTTGTATCTGAAAAATGTTTTCTTTGTTTTGGCACATGGGAAGGGTACAATGAATTTTATTGGGCTTCCATTCTCAAAAGAATATATATATATATATATATATATATATATATATATTATATATATAAGCATATTCTAATCTTGGAAATTACACGAGAGAGTTCCCAATAAAGAGGAAACCAGTCGACCGGATGAAGTGTCTTTATCACATGATAAAATATTTAGTTTATAATAACAAAATATCATTTATCAAAATCCTGCAATTAGACTTTAAACCGATATAACTTCTCAAAGTGGCATGGTATGTGTTTGAAAATGACAGATCATAGGTGCCTGGTAAGAACTTCGTCTTTCTAATACAAAATATATTTGCTGCTGTTTTTTGAAATAGCAAATGTCCATGGTCAATGTATAACTATGCGAGGATTTATCCTGAAGTAGAAGAAGACCGTCTATAGAATACAAGCATTTCGACCTAGTTGTTGAAAAATTTCCAAAATATCAGAATTTTTCTTTCTTTATTTATTAATTTTTCATTGACCTATTTAAGCATTAAATAGTTAAGTGTCATGTCAATGAACGGTTGCAGTCAATTATACGCTTACTAGGATATAAAAAATATTAGTTCAAGATGGCTATCCTATATATTTATGTGCTGAGCCATCACATCTTTCCAGTTAGACAATTAAGTCTGGAGCACATTAGCTGTTGCTCACTTCACTAGGCCTTATGATCACTTTTGTTCTGACTTGAAGTTTGCATGAATTACAGCAATCATAATCAGTTTCCACGAATAAAGCCAATCTATTTTAGATAATGTAACTTAAAAGTTACGTGGCACTTTGTTAAATAGACGCGAAGATCCAAAAATACTAGAAGCCAGAATCTAGTTAACAGTGCTCAGACAAATGAAATATGCCTATATAAATAAATTGATAAAATTAATGAAACCTTGCACTCTAAAAGTTCCGCAAGAAACTAGATTAATTAGTAATGTTGAAGTTCAAAGCACAATTAGCGCTGATGCCGCAAGATCATTAGTGCCAAAGTTGTACACCGTAATAGTTTCCAGGAGATTTGTTTTGGGTCTAAGAAATTTAATACAACTGGCGTAGTTCAAAATTGCGGTGCTTGAAGAAAAAGAAGAAGTAATCGAAAAAGGAAAAATAGATTGTATTTTAATTTATTTTATTTTTAGCTTATAATTATTGTAATCGAAGATTACCAACTCCTTGAATCAAATTGATAGGATTTGCATTTTCTTATTCGTTATTTATTATTTTTTGTGTAAACGTAATTTCTGAATACTTTGAAGATATTTTAATTAACTACCATATAATAATATTAGAAAATAATAGATAAGGATAGAAAAATGGTACTTTGAAGTGATTTGGAACCATGCGATGGTGTAAAATCTTAATCTACCGTTTTTTAAAAGGCTATTTTTTTGGCGGCGTCTGATTAGTTGTTTAATCAACAAATTGACATCGAACTAACATGCGCAGAGTATTAAAACAGGTTTATAGTATATTTCTGACAAAATATCTGAAGTCATTTAAATGCCCAGAAGAGCGTGTCTTTACTTGAAGATATATAGACGTGTCCAGGTTCGAGCCATGTATGCGGCAAATTCTGAACAGTTTGTGATGGTTTCCTCATAAGGACAATCCCGGTCTTCTGAATGAATTGCCTCTTCCTCACTATACCATTATTTAAGCATTGCTGATCTATTCTCGTGGATCGGTTTGGTATGAAGGTCTACTGATGATCATGAGTAATAGAAACTCATCATAAAGTGTGTTTTACAGTTGTTTTTCCTTATTATACGTTTGATAAGTTACCATGGGATTGCAATTAATTTCAATCTCACAAATTTGATTAAATTAGGTATTAAAAGCACCCATGCAATCAGTTAAAGTTTTATTGAAAGATATATGTTGTTTGTGAAATGTACAACTAGTTAAAATTAGTGACTGCATAGAAAATATTTCGCCGAGATTATTAGAGTCGAGAACCGCACATATAATTTTGCTTTCTTTATGTATTCTGGAATGTACTTGATAAGTTACCAATAAAGACGAAACTGGTCCACTAATTTACAATACTTAGTTTATATTGACAAACTTACGTACATAATGGGACAGGTGTTTATATGAAGATCGTAACCTTGGTTAAAATTAAGAGAATAAATTTATTCTAGCATAAGCAGGCATTTTTCAATTATGCTCATCGATACTCTTAAATTAGCAGCCATTTGAGAAAGTATTTTTAAACTGAAATTCCAAATGTTAGTAACTAGAACATTGACTAGAATACGATAGCCATTGGGTTTAACAAGATTCGGGCTAATAAGTAATTTTCCGTTACACACAACATTTCTAGCAATAAATTAAAGGTGTATTGGTTTTTTTAAAAGTGTATAAATTTGTTTTGTGTGGCAAATTTAATTAAAATGGTTAATGGAATGATAAGGATCGGAATATTGGATGATATGCTCTTTTTAAAATATTTTGAATGAAAATATGTACGTTGCTTTTAGGTAATGACCAAGCATTCTCAATCAATCACAATAACGTCTATATGACGTTGAGTCTATATATACTATATGTGGTCGTATATATATTGCCGATATATCAGACATTTATACAAATCAAGTTTATAAGTTTAAAATAAACAAAAATCGTATTTTATCTTCAAATTTGTAACAGACAGATTATTTGTTGTCAGCCACATATTTTGATGTTTTTTTACATTCTATGGTCACTCATTGGGCACGATTGCGAACAATGTGTATGGTGAATGTATGGTGTATCAGATTTGCAGCTCCCACTTGACGAAATCTTGAACTAATTGTTTTTTGAAGTAAAATTTCACCTGCACAATTCAGTGCAGTTATAAATGTAAGAATATAATACTGTTAGCCATAAGAATATAACATAACATAGAATATAAACTAGTAATGTCATGAGTGGTGACAACATTTATTTGAGTACTACAATTAACTAATCAAACATTGTGTGGGTGGTGGCAACACTTTTAAAAAAAATCAAGTTTTCGAGCTAGAATTAAACATCAATCCTACTGTATTTAACCAGTCGTCGAACAACACAGCAAAACTACCGCCAGTCACACGCACTGACGCGTTTGACCTTCCATGATCATTATCAATGCACGACGGCAGACTTACTAGCGAGGATTAAACTTAAAGGCATATATATGGAAATCAAAGTTAGATATACGGCTCTTATATCTAGTGGTCTCGCATACGTTGTGCTTGACAGGAAATATGGGTTGTCCAATTTCTAGGCGTCACGAGCATAAACCTTTGCCGCTTTCGCTACATATATATAGGTAATACAATTAAACAATCACTGATTGTGCAGGTGGTGGTAACAGTTATTTAAATCAAGTTTGTGAGTTTGATGTAAGCACCAATCCCATTTTATTCAGCATGTCGTCGAGCAACATAACGAGACTACCGCCGGTCACACGTCATGATGTCTTTCGACCACCCACTCTCATCAACCTAGTACGACGGCAAAGTTACTATTGAGGATCAAACCGCAATGCATATATATGGAAAGAAAAATTAGATATGCGGCTCTCACCTGTAGTAGTCTTGCATACATTGTACTTGACTGGAAATGGTGGCTGCCCAATTTCTATGCAGTCAAAAACATTAACTTTACGCAGCTTTCGCCACATATATTAATAGGTGATTCAATTAACCAATCATTGATTGCGCGTCTAGTTAGATAAATTGAGGTTGGCGTTAAAAAAAGCGTTTGCTAAAATAATTAAAGAACTCGTGTCATCTCTCGCTGAATGAATGCTAGCGAAATTGTACAAGTTTTATGCGAGAGGAAAAATATGAATAAATGCTCGGTATGAAAATTTCGGAGTCTGCATTTAGAGTGAAGCCCAAATTATGCGTGACATCAACGTCTGAGAGCTGCCTATCTGTTTCTGTATACCTTATCTTTGTATTGCGGTTCGATGTTTTGTGCTAAATTTGCTATCCTGATTTGATGTTAAACAATTATGCTTGAAATCCGTCAATACATGTAACTGATGTTAGTTTAGTCACGGTTTGCTACTGATACAAAATATGTAAAGAATGATTTTAAATTGTACACAATAACAAACTCGTTAATAGAGGACGAAAGAAAAATAATACGTTTGGGGTGAGTTTGTTGATTCTACGACGGACTTGTCATTTATTGCGAACACACAAGAACGTGCGAATATAGGTTTTTGTTTATTATGACCTTGGTGTTCCACAGGAACTAGATTGTTTTAAGTTGCGCCCTCGGAGAATACCAATATGCAAATCTTATTAATCAGCTAAAATTTAATAATAGTGAAGGCCAACAGGAAATGAGAAGACGTGCCTGAATAAGAAATATCTGAATGCGTGTATTTTAATTTTAATTTATGCGCGCTCTGATGTATACTTCTCGGACGAATGGCGGACATTTATTAATCATACTAGAAATGCAAACAGGAGCTTTGATGTTATATTGGGAAAAACCTAATAGTGTCTCATGAGAAGACAGGTTTCATTTAACTGAGCAAATTACATTTTCAATTTCATTTAAATAAGGGAAAACTGATGAATGCTGGGAGCAACGACCAGCTCTATACGTAAACTTTGTTTTTCGGAATGGCAACACAACGAAAAATACAGCTAATTTACTTAACTTACAGAATTTTTTTCGATAAAATACTTTAAACTTGAGCATATATCTACGTAGCATATACGTGATGAAAGCAAAATAAAAACATTAAAAGACGGAGAAAATCAAAGACCACAAATGGGAAAGCGATTTTTCTTTCATTGGCGCATACGAACTTAGTTGACCCTTACTTGAACATTTTCAAGTGTATACGATTCAAGTGCTATGCAACGGCGAAAAATGGTGTAGACAGGAGTAGGCATCGTTTTGGACTAAGAACGAGCCCATTTTGGATTAATTATTTTCATTGAAAATGAAACAAATCTATCGAGATATTTAAAATTATATAAAAAATTTGATATTATATATATATATATATATATATATATATATATATATATATATATATATATATATATACAGATATATAGAAGAGTATAAATATTAGTTAAATTATGTACTAGTTATGGAGCACGTAGTAATAAATTAGTTAAAATAGGACCAGCGGGGTATAACAAAGTCAACATCAATGGAGGGTATAATTCCATGTCCAGAAATGATTCGTCTTTTCTGTGATTCAGCAGTAAGTGTCAGTACTACTCCTTATACCAACTATATAATTGAACAACCATTGATCACTCGGGTGGTGGTAACATTTATTTAAATCAAGTTCGCGAGCTTGAAGTAAACAGAAATTCCATTGTATTAAACGCATTGGCGAACAACATAGCAAAACTACGGCCAATCGCACGCACTGACGCGTTTCGACCTTCCTGGTTATCACCAGACTATGACGGAAAACAGACTAGCAGGGGTCAAACCGCATTTCATACATATGGAAATCAAAATTAGATATGTGGCTCTCACCTCTCATAGTCTCGCATACATAGTACTTAACTGGAAATGTCGGCTGCACAAATTCTATGCAATCACGAACTTTAACTGTTTTCAGATTTCACCACAAACATGTGTAGCGGCAATACAAATTTAAAAAATTGATGGTACGTGTGGTGGTAACAATTATTTAAATCAAGTTTGCGAGCGTGAAATATACACTAATTCCATTGAATTTAACGAGTCGTCGAACAACACAGCAAAACTACAGCCAGTTGCACGCACTGACACGTTTCGACCTTTCGTGATCACCATCAGAGTACGACGGCAAATTGATCAGCAAGAATCCAACCACAATGCATGTATGAAAAGCTAAATTAGATAAACAGTTCTCACCTCTATTTGTGCCGATTATTTTGCACTTTACTAAAAATATCGACCGCACAATTTCTGTATAGGCTTGATAATTTACATTTTGCAAATTTCTCTATATGTATATGTTATATAATAATTCAGTGGGGTGATAATAATTTCATTAATCAAGTTTTTGAGCTTCATAAAGACCAGACTTCTTTTTTTATTTAACCAGTTGACAACGTGGCACTAATACGTGATACTGACGTTAGTTTTGCTGTGTCTCGACTGGTTAAATAAGAAAAAAATTAGCGCCAATATCTAGCTAATATATTTCGTTTTAAGAATATAAATAGGTGAAAGGTTTAAGGAAGATGTGCGACATTGCTATATTAGGTTTATAGTGCGTCAAGTAAAACTTCATTTACTGCCAGAGATTAAAATGTAAATGATTTAGCATATTTTATCAATGAAGAGAAAAGATTCCATTTTAGAAGAAAACTGCTCAAAATATTTCCCATTTTACAGTTTAGTTTTACGACCGTTTATCAATTTCCGATCATGCAGCTTCGTTTTCCGCAGCGCTTCATGTATTGCTAACTCAATTCTCTTCATGCATTTAATAAATGTATTCAAGGCTTTATTGGAGAACATACATGCAGGCTTTCCATTGTGTTTTCACAAAGGCAGATCCGTATTAACCATTCTACTCGACACAGGTGTTAGAATTGCAATGTGATTTTACAATGGTTATTTGCCATCTTGTCAGTGGGCCAATGCATGCAAATTAATAATTAATGTATTAGATTGACATTAACAGCTGTTTTTCTTTAACTGCCAATAAAGGAAGTTCTTGTTACCGTAAATAAATCGTGAAGTTTGGTTGCATTAAATTGAAAGTTTGCTTACAAAGTTTCCAATAGAAAAAGCACTATTGGCATTATAGTTAAGGTAGTAGATGAATTATATGACAACCTCCGGTCACATGTCATACCTTGTGAAAAATTACTTTTTTATGTAAGATAGAAGTGCATTTCTTTTTCAATGGCATCATTCATAAACATAATGATGGTGTAAACATCTGACACATTAAGTACATGCAATTGCCAGTATAAACTAAGAATTGTATAGTGTAGAAAAAGAAATTCATCCAGTAGACCGGTTTCGTCCGTATTGGGAACTCATCACGTACTGGTCAGAATTTGCCGCGGACAGGGCTAAAACTTCATGAGTTCCCAAAAGGGATGCAACTGGTCTACTGGATGAATTGCCTATTCTAAACTATACAATTCTTAGTTTATATTGACAAATATATGTACATAAATGGGCCAGGTGACAAACGATTAGCTTGACCACCAGCACAACCATTAATTGTTTAATTAATTTACCCCATTGATATATGTGGCGAAAGCTGTAAAAATTTAATGTTATGACTGACTACATAGAAATTGTGCAGTCAAGTTCAATGTATGCGGGACTACTAGAGGTGAGTGCCGCATAATTTATTTGCTTTCAATATAAATGCATTGCGGTTTGAGCCTTGCTAGACAATTTGCCATCGACTCTGATAAAGATCATGGAAGGTCAAAACGCGTCAGTACGTGTGACTGACGGTAGTTTTTCTATGTTGTTCGACGACTGGTTAAATACAATGGGATTGGTGTTTACTTCAAGCTCGCAAACTTGATTTAAATAATTGTTACCACCATCCTCACAATCATTTATTGCTTAATTTGATTGTGTTGAGGGTTGAAAATATGAATCTTGTAAATCAGCCTTACATAGGTTCAGAAAATCGAAACATTTACTTTAAAAATTCATTTAAAAGGAGCAAGGCTTCCTGCACAACGTAAAATTAAGTTGAAGCGGATTTTAAAACACGTATTTAATGCATTGGAACTTAGAGTATTATTCAAGGTAGCATTCATGATTTTAATAGCTATTACATAGAAACAACAGTTTATCAAATTTCGAGCGACATTTTTCGATTAACTTACATTGATCGATCAATCAGCAGGTAATTGACTATGGCGAAAGAGCATTGCAATTTAATCTTCAGCGTCAAAGGAATTGGTGAATAAGCGTTTGCAAATGCACAGCATATTCTCGAGACTTTGAATGAAGGCTCTCGAGATGTGCTCGTATACATAAATAGTAAATGTGTTAAAATAAATTAGTTAAGACAAATAAAGAATAATTAATTGCACGGGTGGTGGTAACAATACTTTAAATCAAGTTTGCGAGCTTGAAGTAAATACAAATCCCATTGTATTTAACCAGTCGACGAACATCATAGCAAAACTACCGCCAGTCGCACGCACTGATGCGTTTCGACCTTCCATGATAATCATCAGAGTACGACGGCTAACTGATTAGCGAGGATCGATCCGCATTGCATATATATGGAAAGCAGAAAGAAATATGCGGTTCTCATCTCTAGTTGTCTTGCATACATTGTACGTGAATGTGAAATGTCAGCCGCACAATTTCTATGCAGTCACGAACATTAACGGCTTGTAGCTTTCGACACATACACACACACACACACACACAACACATTACACATATATATATATATATATATATATATATATATATATACATATATAGACACAAAATTAAAGAAACTATTGGAAAAGCGAGTGGTGGTAACACAGTATGTGGGCTTGAAGTAAACACCAATCATATTGTATTTAACCAGTCGTCGAACAACATAACAAAACTACGATCAGTCTCACGTAGTGACATATGTCGACTATCCATGATCATCATCAGAGTACGACGGCAAACTGACTAGCGAGGATCGATCTCATTTAGACTTTCATATTTATGCAATGCGGATCGATCCTCGCTAGTCGGTTTGCCGTCGTACTATGATGATGATATTAGAAGGTCGAAAGGCGTCAGTACGTGCGACTGGCGATAGTTTTGATATGTTGTTCTTTGACTGGTTAAATAAAATGGGATTGGTGTTCACTTCAAGCTCGCAAAATTGGTTTAAAGAAATAAATTAGTTAGCAAATTTTGAAGCGCTGTGGTTAAACGAACTGAAGCTTGATTTACGCGAACAGAAAACGCGTGTTAGTGTATTGAACCCGAGCTGGAAGTAATGGAAACAAACGAAGTTCCGCTTTCCTATTTGGGAACAATTCTCTTCTATAATTTCCTGTCTGTTATGTCCTTCATAGAAAATTATGCGTTTACTTGTGAATAATTCAGAATGAAATTTTTTTTGTAACTGATGAAACTTGTTCTTTCCTTTAAATATAAAATGGAACTATGATTTCTAGCAAAAAGAATGATTTATTTAAACCAGAGTAGCAAAATTAAAACTAGGATTCTGTGGATGCATAGAAACACTATGCCTACACATCGCCAATAGCATTCTTCAAAAACAATTCAATTTGCAGCAAAAGCGGAAATATTGTTCAACATCAACTTTAAATATAGATTTTCGTTAAAAATTATTGGGCAATAAACTCAGTAATTTATTGCGGTCGTCAGCTGATTATACAGCAAAGCACGATATAAAACGAATGTGCGTTTTGTCTGCTTGAATTTAAGTTGTAAAAACAAAATAGATAAACGGAATTACTCCAGTGCCTTTTTAACTGTCTACTTGATATTAGGAGTCGGCATATGCGCCAAACTTATTTAAAATTGTTTATTTAAAATGTGTTTCATTTATTGCGTAATTATAAAAGAACTAGCAATAGAATTTTAATAATATTACATTATAAGCACGGTTGAGCACGATTGAATCAAAGACATTTACATCGTAAATATCAATAAATACGAGTAATGGAATATACTAATATACAGGTTAATATGATGAGCTTATTATGTCCATTACTTTCATGTTATCTGCTCCACCCAAGGCGACACGTTACGTTGGTATCACAAATAGACTCGAGACAATACGTTTAAAAATGATGAATTCCGTGTTAGAGCATCGTTCAACAGGTGTGCCAACTAACTTATAATTCTAAAAAAATAAATATTTAAATAATTAAACAATAATTATGACTTGTAGGTCGGTAAAATCTTGAATCCTTTACATTTCCAGGTGCACCGATTTTTGGCCTTGATTGATGGGTTCTCACTTTCCTTTTCATTTTAAAGTCCTCCATCAGCTGCTTGTTTGAAAATGACGTTGGAACAGGATTTAACACTTTGTTTTCAAAATTTCGGGACTTCATTTTCAGTCCCATCTTCAGGGTTGTCACCATACTCACAGGAAAAAACAACTTGCGGCAAATGTATTTTCCTGTGATTAAGGTGACGAACCTGAAGATGGGACTGGAAATGAAGACCCGAAAATTTGAAAAAAAGACTGGAAAATCTTGTTCCAATGTCATTTTCAGACAAGCAGCTGATGGAGGGCTTCAAAATTAAGAGACAAGTGAGAATACATCAATCAAGTCCAAAAATCTGTGCACCAGGAAATGTAAAGGATTCAAGATTTTACTGACCTACGAGTGCTATCAATTGTCTCGCACAAGAAAACGGCGGCAAAATTAAAAACAAGTAGGACAGCACTAAGCAATTTAAATCAACAATTAAGAATAATTATAACTGCTCAATAAAATAACATGCATAATAATAAAATAGTAGGAGCAATACTATCGTTCAAACATTGATACTCAAAATAAGAACCTAATATTGTCCTTAAAGAAGACCGATATATATATATATATATATATATATATATATATATATATATATATATATATATATATATATATTTGCGTGTGTATTTATAAATGATAGGAAGAAAAAAACATGTACGATCGAAATTACTTAGTGATCAACTTTATTTATAGACATTTCTGCTGCTATACTAATTTTTCATTGTTTGTAACTTTTCGTTTATTCAATTCTACTGTTAAATGTTGCCAATATTGCAGTAAATTGTGAAAAACAATAAGGAGAATCATAGTAAATTATCTCAATCTAAGCTATGTGTATCCTTGAACTTTTGCACTGAAGATAGTTACTTCTCCGTAATGTTCTATATTACATCAATGATTTCATTTTTAATATTTCCGCACACGTGGAGTTTATTACACTTTTACACTCATATTCAACTTCTAAATATTTGTTAATTGTGTTTCTATTACCATTCTGTTTCACTTCTACCTTCATTAACTCCTCGCATTTAATCTTTGATTACGCTTATTAAATTAAATTTTTTGGAATGCCATTCAATATATTTTTATTCATTCTTATGCAAAAAATGAAGGATATTACTATTAAAAATTCGGTTTGAGAGTAGCACATGCCTAAAAAAACTAATAGTTCACAGGAGCTAATCTTCGATTTATTGAATTTAGAAGAGAGCCGATTGATAAATTTTAATCTGTCCAATGTACTTAGCACGTACATTGACAAATATTAAAGTCTTTATAACAATCTGGAAGACAGTTACTCTCATTATTTGTGGAATCAGATTTTGCTTTTATTCGACGTCGTTAGGCGACAATATTTGGCTCATTAGATTTACCAAATTACAAAATAGTTTTCTTTGTTAATCAATTGGTACCCTTTCAGAATAATAAACATGCTATCCTATCAATGTTGGTTTTTGCGAACCTAGTAAAAAATTAGTTCAGTTGTGACCAGAAGGATAAACCGAAGACAGCATGAATGGTAGTATCTGATGTCATTTATTTCTCCCTGTTCGGGCATCTGGCGACCTATCAGTATGGCCGAAGTTCGCCCTTGAATCACTAAGGGCATTTGGTCAGCACGTGGGAAGGACGGACAACATCTCTGACCAAATATGCCACGTAATACCGACACGTACTGATGAGTCGCTAGTAAGCACGAAACGAATGTGCATGAGATTATACTTTCCGTTCATGCTGCCTTTGGTTTATCCTTCTGGTCACAACTGAACTTATTTGTTACTAGGTTCGCAACATCTAATACATACTTGCATATATATTAGCTCTTCGCAACAATCAGTATTTAAATGTTGGTTTTTTTTTGTTTTGAACATAAGATGATTTTTTAGAATACATGGTTATTTCCGCATTAATTTCCATAATTTCTTTAAAATTTAGAATTTAATTTCAATTATATGTCGTAGCTGTATATTTGTAACTTCAATCGTCTCACCAACCAAATTTATCAAAGAAACACGCATGTGTGGGCTTCAGTGTAAATCCTACCATCGTTAGAAGACACAAATGAACATTTACTAAGTCCGGAGTTGTTTGACTCTGATCCGAATAGTTTAGAGTGGTTCAAATCCCAACTGTTGCAATTGTGGTGATTGTAATAAAACTAAAGCAGTGCCACTTTGATGAATATTATTCAAATTCCCGAGCAACTTTTAATTAATACTCCAAAATATATACGATATAATTTTTCTGTTAAACTTTGATTTTCTATTAATAACAAGCAGGTATATTATCTGTTTTATAAATAAAATTCATCGATAACTAGTTAAAAGTGTATGTCAAATTGATGCAGAATATGCTCAACTTGGAGAAGAATGTGGGAAATATTTTATAAGTTACGAAAAAATCTAACTTGATGAAATAAAAAATTTTAGCAGACACAACTTGTTTTAAATCACGTCCATTGCTATACTGACATCAATTTGATGAGTGTCAATAATAAAAAAATGTCTTGTTGAAAAATTGAATTTGTTTCGTTGTGCAACGTTTAGCTTATATTGAAGAAATATACGAAATATAATACTGTCATTATACCTTTAAATATATTTATACTTATATAATTCAAAGACGCTGTAAGGAGTACCAAATCCATTAAAATCAATTGGTTCAGATCCATAAGAGTTTCATGTTCGTCACGTGCTTTTATAATAGCTGTAAGACTAATTTAAAAAAAAACCAAATATGTTGCTAGAGATATAATGAATACCTGTATAAAATAATTGTTTACACAAATTTTCAATGCAAAATAGCATAGTTGAGTGCAACAAATCAAAACGGAAATGATCTAATCAGTTAAAACTTTACAAAGATGTCTTTAAATCAGATGGAGAAGCATTAAAAGAAAAAAGTATGCATAGTTGATAATAGTTCAAAACACGTTTAATTGCTAAAAATATTGGCTTAATTCAGCTAATTTAATCTATCTCAAATATCAACCAAACAAAGCAAGAAACACAGCGAATATTTTAAACTATTTCGGCTTTAGATTTCTTGCACGATGAAATTATATATCATAATATGCGTATTTTTAAATTAAAGAACGAATATTGATTAAATAAATATATTAATAAAACAAATGATAAAACATAAATAAATAAATAAATAATTTATATATATATATATATATATATATAAGTATGCAAATATGTACATTTTGCAAGTATTGCACGACTTGAGGTGAATCAAGGCAATACGAATTTTGAACTGCAAACGCGTGTCTAATTTAGAATTACATTTCTTTCAATTTTTGTTACAAAATGTTACAACAATGAAAAATAAACTTCACATAAACTCGATGAATATCATGAGGTAATTTGTTTGTCGGCTTCTCATATAAATTTCTTAAAGTTATTAAAAAATATAGTATGAGATCTTGGGTTTGCGTGTAATTGTAAGTATAAAGAATTGTA
This sequence comes from Eudiplozoon nipponicum, assembly GCA_029291075.1. NCBI lineage: Eukaryota > Metazoa > Platyhelminthes > Monogenea > Mazocraeidea > Diplozoidae > Eudiplozoon > Eudiplozoon nipponicum. The sequence continues at coordinate 78,366 of JAQBSW010003113.1, forward strand.
TAATTTCTTAATTTTATTGAATGAATTGCCTTTATCAAGATGACATAACCAATGGTAAAGTATTCAAATTTTCCATATGAAAATGATGGAAACGCCATTCACTTAAGCTCAGTTTAATGAAGAGCTAAAAGCCTTATGACACTTGATCGGTACTTGGCACAAAAATTGAAACCACTTGGTCAGCCATAAATATACATGGGGCTACGAATTTTATTTAAATCGAATTTCATGTGGAATGTGTTTTAAAAAAAATCGGTTTGTTAGGCATACCAAAAGTAAGGCCTATCATTACGGAGCGTATGATTAATGGTACAGGTTTTAAAATGGAATTCTTTGAAGAGTGAATATTTAGCAGGTAGGAAATCGTTCATGCTTTATTTTATACAAATAAAAAATATTATGTACCTGATTGGACTTTGCAAAATTATCTGATTATTATGCGTGTCCACAATCACTTGAAACTATTCGTTAGAAATAATGTTGCATATTGTGGTTGGAAAATTGTAAAACTGAGTTAGAGTTATAGCGATTGCTGAAACTAACATCCATTGAATATATGTTTGTCAATGTAAGCATTCTAAACTTTAGCAATTATCTTTGGTGATTGAATTTATAATAAACTGAATCATTATTTTCAAAGTCAAACATGCATATTAAAGGTCCAACTAACTATCCACAATCTGTCATTATAGAAAAGACAACACTTTTTGCATTTAGATGTGAGAGCCGCATATCTAAATTTGATTTCCATATATATTCAATGCGGTTTGATCCTCGATAGTCAGTTTGCCGTCGTACTCTGATGATGATCAAGGAAGGTCGAAACGCGTCAGTGCGTTGCAGCTGGCGGTAGTTTTGTTATGTTGTTCGTAGACTGGTTTAATACAATGGGGTTGGTGTTTACTTCAAGCTCGCAAACTTGATTTAAAGCATTGTTACCACCACCCGCGCAATCAATTATTGTTTACTTTTTGCATTTGAACATATATAAAATAAAACAAAATTGGTTGCGCGAGCGGAGATAACAATTACTTTAATCAAGTGTGCGATCTTGATGTAAACACCTGACCCATTATTTACATACATTTGGCAGTATAAACCAAGCATTCTATAGTGTAGAATAGGCAATTCCTCCAGTAGATCAGTTTCCTGATTACTGGGAACTCATCATGTACTATTCAGAATGTCGCGTATCGACCTTCACTGGACACCACTACAGCACGACGGCAAATCGTTAAGGAAGAAAAATAGATATGCAGCTCTCACTTCCACTAATATCACATATATCGTTATGGAGTGAAATTGTCGGCTTAAAAATTTCAATGCCGTCACAAGTATTAACTTTTTGCAACTTTCGTCGCATATGAATTGGTAATACAATTAAAAAATCATTGATTGCAAAGGTTGTGATAAATGGCAGTTGTTTCATGATGTTGTACGTCTGGTTAAATACAATGAGATCGGTGTTTATATCAGGCCCGTACACGTGATGTAAAGAAATGTTATCACCTCTTGCACAGTCAATGACTGTTAAATAACTTGAAGATTGTCTTTGAAAATAGTAAGATATTTAATGCAATTTTAACTTATTTAAGCATTTATTCTAGAATTATAAATAAATAGTTGTCTCTTTTATAAAATTAGCTAAAGCTGCCGTCAAATTACATTGTCTCAATAATATCTAGATAGGCAAGCGTCATGCCTGTGTATACGTTTTAGTTTTTTTCTTTCTGAAAAATAATATATAATATATAATTAACTGCACGAGTGAGTTCATATAATTGAAAGGCTATTAATGTAAATTCCATTTGCCACACGTTAGGCTAATTTTCAACGCGAAAATGAATGATGTAAAATCGTATAAATCGTACTCCTTGATATCAGTACAATTTGAAGATAAGTAAAAGTAAAATTATTTCCATAAATTAAGCTTAGTTCAACTGTTAATTACCGTAACTAATTTGATTTGGGTAAAACTGTTTACGACGGCAGACACGCTAAAGTTCGAGTTGAAGGATATTTACCAAATGTATTGATCGCTGAAATCAGGGACTATTTAATATTTAATTGTGTATTGTAATAGGCTATCTCTAAATTTAAATCTCATCTGCCATCATTGCTGCAACTCTAAAAACTTCGGCTAGATGTGTCTTCAAGTGCTGCCCCGAATTTTGCCGTGGACAGGGCTCTCAATAGGCATGAAACTGGTCTTATCTTTGAATTGTCTTAGATATTTTAAACAATGCTTAACTTAAACTGACAGATTGGGATATAAGGGGATTGGTGTCTATATCAAGCTCGCAACCTATGTTTGCATAACTCTTATAACCGCTCCTCATAATCAACGATTTTTTTAATTTCATACATCTTCAGTGGATGTGACTAGTTGGATCGTTAGCTCTAAAAAGATATCACACGGGTTTCAAATGAAGGAAAGGCTAACCATTAGAATAAGTATGTATGTGGCAGGTAGGTGTCGTAGATCGAATCAAAGTTTACGAAGCAAAAGTGCCGTGATTCGATCCCAATTCCAGCAAAAGTCTGAAAAGTGCTTGAAGTGTTTCCAATAAGACCGAAACCGGTCTATTAGTTGAATTGCTTTTGCTACTATATACAAGCCTAATTTATACAGACGGATGTATATACAATGGGAATGGTGTTTATGAGAAACTTCGCATACTTGATGTTAAAAATTGTTATCAACCACCGCGCAATCCATGGTTATCAGATTATATAACTTAACAGACTGATTAGTAATGGAGCTGAACTTGTCGATATGATCCAAATCCAATGATATTTATCCCTCAACATACAGACCAAAATAACAGCAGCAAGGACTTTTGATGTTTTATCAAAAAGCAATTAATATGAATGCTAAGAACGATTTTGATTGATGTGAAAATAAGTAGTTTTAATGAACTTTCGACAAGAAATTAAGTATATTTAAGTAAAAAGACAGCTCCACAGAGCATTAAAATAGTAAACGTATTTTATTCATAAAGTGTTTTCATATTTAAAAAAATCGTTCAAATGCGTAAATACGATTGAAGTAATTCCGGTCACCTCACGTCCATTAGAATTTGGCTTGATATTGCAAATATAGTCAAGTGAGTAAGAATTGCAAAATATGTTGTCATCCGCAACATTATATATTTCCGTCGAATGCAACATATGTATGAACAAAAAACTTAAAATAACAATTAAATCTCACATATTCCAAACATTTTCTATATAAAACATTAGTTTTAGCTTTATCGTTCAATTGACTTTCGTTATCCAAAGATGAACCAAGAGGTTTAAACCTCTTAAATACTTTTAATTTTCATTAGTACTTTCATGATAGTGACACAAAAAGGAATGCAATTTTGGTTTGTTTCTATTTCAGAAAACTGAGCTTGTACCGTATCCTAATTTAAAAAATATCACTATTCCTAAAAATAATTCAACCTAGACACTCTGTGTACATATCATTTGCTGAAAACAGATAAAAGTTACTAAAATTAGAATTCGTTGTGCGGTTGCAATTATAAGATACAGGTTAAAATACGTTTTTCTTCATGGGCGATTATATTAGTTGGATATGGCATATTTAATGCAATTGTGTATTATGTGTTGCGCACCAAGTAACAAATAAGTTTAGCTAGAACCATAAGGATAATCTGAAGTCAGCATAAACGGAAGGTAAAATGTCATGGCAACATTCGTTCAATGCTTACTGACGTCTCACGACTAGGAGCCGGTATTTTGCTCTATATTCACCAAATTTTTGAAGGAAGAATGCCATAACTTTCTTAATTAGTGCTTTCAACTGTGCAAAAACAGATTGCAAATTGCCAAAAATTTTGAAATTTACGCGATGAGTTTAAAAGTGATTTTGAGCGGTGAAATTTCATAAATAACAGACTATTTACCTGACAAAACCTTATAATAAAGATTAACCTATTAGTACCGCGGTTAACATATCCGTTATATTTTTAAACTTTCGGCGGTATTCAAATTAAAATTATCGCATCTGCATTAAGTGGACACCGAGTCAACAACTGTCATTAAACTTTCGAGAGGGCAAAACATTGAAACGTGTAATGACTGTAATAGATGTCGCCAGTTTAAAGCTTATCCTAATTTTCTTAAGCATCGCTAAAGATTTATACGTTCGGTGAATTTTAATCAACGTATAAGCAGTGTAAAAATCGTTTTCCAATCCATGTAATGACACCCAATCATTCATCATTCGATAACACTGGAGGTGCCTAGTTTCTTTTCAAATTTTATCGAAAGTAAAACTGAAATCGTTGTCGCGACGAATGACAAAAATTTTCAGGTCTTTTATGAATACAATTATGCATACTTAAACACTTGGCGACATATTTTATTAATAAGTTACTTGAAAGTTGTTGTTCTTTGTTGCACAGTGTAATCATGACATTTAACGAATCCACGATTGTCTTTCGTGGGTGCTTGGTTTGCACTCTCATTTCCACAATAATGCAATTAATCCCCATTTCCGGCATTGTGATGGCTTGGTGCGGAATCGTTTCCTCGCAGCATTCGTGTTAACCTCTAGAAATGAGGTTTCAGTTAGCAGAATAACCATTGTACATCTAGGTATTACCTAATGTTTTATGGCAGTATGCCTTCAACTGCGCTAAATGAAATAAACTTCGCTATTAAATGATAGAATTTTATTGAAATCTAGTTTTTCCTGCGATGTCGCAACTGGATTTTTTCATATTTGTAGTAGAAATTCTAAAGTACAAATTAAGCACATCTCGAAATTTAAGCTTTCCTTGATACATTCGTAGTACCTAAATAATGATAACCAATGACAAAGTTCAAAATATATTGTCATGTACTTGTCTGTACTTGAAAAATATAGTAAAGCGGAATTTCAGACAAAGCTACCGCTAATTAGCAATCAAAGTAAATATATCACTAAGATCCAAATGAACTAATGTAATATTCAGAATAACTCAACGGTTTATTAGTGAACAACTACTTTTAATTTAACTGATATTGTGATCGAAAATTATTCAGAAGTAGACCCAAACCTAAGGGTAACGTTGATTATCGGGCAACTTCATTTATAAATATGTAGGGATTTGAGTCACTGTCATCTACGAAAATTAAATTCATTGATTAGAACATAGCTTTTTGTTTGAATTATTTCAGCTAGTGCAAAAGCGATATGTTAAATTGCCAATCATGTAAAAAATCCGTTAACACGAGTTAGACGTCGCCATTAAGCACTAGTATTATTTTGCACGCTATATAAATAACAAATTAAGCTTAATTAATGGCGATAGGCGTTTTAATAGGACTCTTATCGCAAAGCAATTTATATTCGTAAAAATCTACTTCTTTAAGTGGGTGTAATAACCGTATATTCATTGCTACTGAACACTAACTTATATGCACTTACGTATAAGGCATTCGTATCTAGATACCAATCAGTTAAATTAGGACCACAAGGTGATGCCAACGTCCGCACGAGCAAATGTAACTTATGAGTTTGATTCCTATAGAGAATTCTTCAGTACGCCAAATCCACACGAGATACATGGACAAGAATAGTAAGATGTGACATCGTCAAAACCTTTCCCATTTTCTGACTAAATATAAGGTCAATTTTGGGTGTTGTGTCGGCTAACAGCCACAAACAAATTTTTACATCAGAGTATATCTTTTTCTCATGCCCACTTTAACATATCATTCTACTATTATTAGTGCAATCGTAATATCAGGTAAACAATACTTTAACATACATGCATATTCATCAGTTCTCTGCAACAAAGACTGTATAACTGATTTTTTATTGAACAATACCTCTATCCTCCTGAATTTTGCCATTTTATAACGTTTGATTACAGAGTACCAGGCTTTACTGGAGAATCAGAAGTTCAGTAAGAATGTAATTCTACAAATTAAAGAAATATGGCCTATCTCAGAAATCATGTCGTTGGTAATTCAGATTAGTATGTTAGACATCATATATAGTGAAAGATCTTCAAAATTGCTTTCTGAAAATTGAAATAACTACTGCTGAATTACGCATATATTTAGGAGGCTGGAATGTCAAACTATTCCAAATTTCTCGCACCGAAAATACTGTCAGTTTTGAGCGTATTGCTAACTCCTACTGATATATCGCAAGAAAGTAAAATACAAATATACATAAGAGATTTTACTTTTAAATATAAACTAGTGTTTCTAATTGGAACAAATTGGTACTCGGCCTTACATAATGCACAATTGTACACTGTGGTTAGTTAAGATACGTGAAAATCAAGAATTTTTACTATTGTCCAAAAGGTGTTGATCCATCGCAAATCTAATGTAAAAATTAAGTGACTTGAAATTTGTCATACGTGGAATTCTTTGTTTATTTGGACTGCTTGGAAATTTAATTCAATTGGGATATCGGAGTGTAAATTTTATTGTTAATTTCTTTGTTATTTGTTGTTGAGTTCACGTATTAAATTCAACTAATATAGTTATTTATCTTTGAAGAAGACCTATTCTATGCTTTTGGTTAACTAAGCGAATATTTAACGAGACGATTATTTCAGAGAATTTAAATTTCATGGACAAAGTTTTACTAAATCATGGTTCTACCGTTATTCAACATTTATAATTTTATAAGGTTTACGGAGCTCAACATCACTGCTGGATTCCAAGTAATGTACAAGATATACTTGTAGCGCTGAAAATATTAGGAAATATAAAAAGGAATGAGATAAATGGGTGGAATGTTAGAGGTTTAATTATTCAGGAAGCAAAGACATCTGACGTCTAAGCGTTATGTCGCAGATTGGACAATCAAACAAAGCTATAGCCTAAAATGAATAGCATAAACGTACAGAAACTATGGGTTTTATCTATTGATTATTTAACTATTAAATAATGCATAAATTATGTGCGCCTTGAAAAGTGTATCCATTAATTCGCTCGACTTTGCCAGCAAATAAATGAGTATCCAGCGCGCAACAGCATTAATTAACATTCGAGCAGTTATTTACCTAGATAAACGACGAGAAATCGCCAACAATTAAATGAATGCAAGCCAAACTAGCATATAAATTCGTCAATGTTAATGAAAAATAATGTGGTTTTAATAGAGAATGAATTGATATGGATACATAGATTTCTTAAAAGCCTCGTGATATTAATTTACTTAGCTATTTCGATGTCTGAAACCGAAAACTTCTAACCTATTTGATACACTATTTAAGAATTGCTCAAATTGCTTAAATTTGCTGTAATTGTTTCTGTGTTTAAATATTAGGAAGCAAAATTAGCTATGGTTTGAAAATAAGGTTAATTTAAATGTATATTATAGAGTTAATGAAGAAATAGAGATAGAAACGAGGTTTGATTCCTCATTTATATTTTAATCGTGAAAATTTTAAAATATTTATTAAATTAGTGATATTAATTTAAGGTATTTTGTTTTTGAAACTGGGAATAATACGAAGTTATATACTTAAGAAAATATCCTTGTTACTACCACGATTACTCATAATGCGAACAAATGAACTAAATTTTACTTCAAGGAAGTTTCACAAAAGATAATTTTCATAAATCGAAAAAATGAAAGATTACCAAAATTAACAATAAATTTTCATCTACTTAGTTTATTTAACTAGATTGCATCATAAAACAATAATAACAATAAAAATAACTTGATATTCTCTACTTTTAAAGTGCATAATGCTTGTTCGATTAAAAGGTATCCAACATGAATTAAATAGTATTTAAACGCATCGACTATTTAGTCCGGATCAATACTCGTCTGCAAAGTCATATTTATCATTCCCTACAAGCTTTGTTTCTGCTTATATTATATCATTGGGCGGATAGCCATTATTCCAGACCAATTGTTTATTGCACATGAAAACAGTTTTAACGAAAATTTGGTCTTTGTAAAGGAATAAGTTGATAAAATATTTCAAGTAATCTATGATGACACTCCAGACAAAGTCATGCATAAATGCCTGGCGTTATACGCTCAATTATTTGCTGAAATTAATATATATATATATATATATATATATATATATATATATATATATATTGCTTGTGCGCATACCTATGTTTACCTGTGACAGTCAGCATTCTGCTAAGATATTTTTCTGCACTGAGTTCATTCTCTGAGCCTACGATTACTGAATTTCATGCCACAATTATTATTCTGACCTTACAATATTTTCTAAATTTTGGTTTTCTTGCCTACAAATGAATAAAGGCAATAAGATATTAAGATATAAATTAGCTCAACTTCTATAACCTCATATGCCTTTGTACATTGGTAATGCTTTTAGGTATACATTCTAAATGTCAACGCATCCTTTATTCTACCCGAGAAACACAATACATGCAATTATTAATTAAATAACAACTTATGTTCATTGGACAGCTTTTTATTCTGACAGAACTCAGATTTCAACTGAAATATATGGATCCGTCATGTATGAATTTGTAGTGAGTTAAAACAATACTGAGGGATTTTGTAGTTTTCGTGTCGATAATATATATATATATATATATATATATATATATATATATATATATATATTAGGCATGCCACCATATGATTGAGCAATGCGCCAAATAGCCCGTTATCCATTTTTTGAATACATGAAGTACTCACCAGAACTGATGCTGCCCAAGCTCGAACTGGAGAACGTTTGATTTAAAAATTTACGTTGCATTCCCTGCGCGACCAAAGCGCAGTATTAGCTTCAGTTCTCAGTCATATTTTGACATGTTCTTGTCTGGCCAGTCTGTCCTTGACAAATAATCACCGTGGCTCTGTCATAATAGAACAAATAACTTGCCACACTGGGAAAATTTTGTTTCGTTAAAGTATTATGTAGATGTATATGTAAGTGTGTGTGCCAAATGAAAACTAGAATTAGTTTATTACAGTACAACAAAATGATAAATTTTTGCTTGGGTGGTGGTAACAATTCTTTAAATTAAGTTTACGAGTTTGAAGTAAACACCAATCCCATTGTATTTTACCAGTCATCAAACAACATAGCAAAACTATCGTCAGTCACAAATTCTGACGCTTTTCGACGGCGGCATACTGATTAGTGAGGATCATACCTTCATGCATATATATGGAAAGTAAAATTAGATATGCGGCACTCACTTCATATCGAAATTTGCTTTCCATATATATATTAATTGCGGCTTGATCCTCGCTAGTCAGTTTTCCTTAGTTCTCTAAGGATGATCATGGAAGGTCTAAACGTGTCAGTACGTGTGACTGACGGTAGTTTTGCTACGTTGTTCGTCGACTAGTTAAATAAAATTGGATTGGTGTTTACTTCATGTTCGCCAACTTGATTTAAATTATAGTTAATAATAATTTGTATTAATACTTATATAAGGATGATGAGTCATAGAAGAGAGGTACTTGTGTGTAATTTTACTATGCCTTCGGGGATAACATTTTTATGACGATTGAAAGAAATCTGAGGATAACTTCTGAAATAATAACTCAATAGGTCAACGAAACCTCAATGAGCTTCTCCTTAAGATTTCAAAATAGCCGCACTTTCAAAAGACGCTTTGCCAGTTCAGTCAAAAGTAAAATGTAAGTACTATGCCAGGATATTTTGCCTACGTGTTATGTGCATTGGAAAAGTTTCGTACAAAGTGGAAAGAGAAATGGATGAAAAAGTCCATTTTCGTTATGAGTAAGCAGAATTGCCACAACCGCGGTTGAACCGGGCAACATTAGCCTCAAAGTCATGGACTTTATTCATGGCGCAAACTTCGTTACACATTACACGCAAATTTCAGCTATATGACGTCTTATGCATGTTTAGCCAAGTCTTTCATCAGGTGGCGTATATTTGGCATCTCTTTAGACAAATTAATTTAATTGTCTAACACAGACCTGTCGTTTGACAACAGACATTACGCAATCCTGAGACGTGATATAGAGCCAGGTTATTATAGATGAATATTGTTATTTAGATGTTGTAAACAGAAAGCATACAATGCGCAAATTAGAAAAAAAATCTATCAAGTAGACGAGTTTTGACATTATTTTGCTCTCAATAAATAATTGACAGAATTTTCCGAACCTGGGTCCGATTTAGAGCTCATTTGTTTCGGAATCCTGCAGCTCATGCACCAGTTAAGTAGTGTAAATTTCGTACAAACTCGGCTTACTTGAGAAATTTCGTTATCCACCATAAGGAATTTGCTTATGTGAAACATTTTTGGCATAAAATTTTATTTAATTTTCACTTGCATAAATGGCATTGTGTCAATTTTGAAATAACAGATCTGGACTGGTCAGTTTCAAATATGCTTCGCTTGAAAAAAACTATCGAAACAAATATAAATTGATATGAAATTGAAAATTTTCCTATATTGCGTTATTTTGTTAGTACACCGAGTGAGTTGCAATATTTGCAGAAATTCTGGAAAATACTTGATTAAAGCTTTTTGAGGACAAAGTTAGCCTCCTTAATGTTGTGTATTTGCAACCTCAGGCAGTACTTAGCTATACTGATAAAAATAACACAAAAAGCCATGTCATAATACTTTAATTTAATATCACTTCCTAGGTGATATGGTATCTGTTCTACCAAGAATGATTTAGAGTGCACAATTATAACTTTACGTCTGATGCGATGGTTAATATGCTCCAATGGAAATAGCGACTGTTAAGGCAAACGTAAGTTCGGGTATAAGCATATATTAGGTGTTGCAAACCTAGTAACAAATTAGTTCAGTTGTGACCAGAAGAATAAACCAAAGAGAGCATGAACGGAAAGTATAATCTCTGCATATTCGTGTCGTACT